>JAVQKC010128607.1:0-29970 GCA_036025475.1 Philypnodon macrostomus
ACAAACCATCCAGACAAATCAAAAAAGTCAAATAGACCCTTCCCATGTTTGTCATGGTTTGCCTCTTAATTGCTCATTAACAATATTAAAACCCTTAGAAATCACACAATGTCTGATTAGGGTGACAGTTGTGGCAAACATATGGGGCCGTTTCACCGATTTTTTTGTGAATAGTGTATTACTCATCTATTGAATACTAAAGTACAGTAAAGTATCTTTACTACTAATTGAATAGAAATGTATGTTTACTGCTACATACCTTAACTTGGGTCCAAACCCTTGGCCTTAGTCCACTTTTCCAATGTTCCAACTGTTGCTTGCTTGTACCTCCGCCAAGGAGGTAATGTTTTTGGTAGTGTTTGTCCGTCTGTCTGTCTGTTAGCAACTTAACGCAAAAACTAACTACTGAACAGATTTGTATGAAACTTTCAGGGAAGGCCGGGAATGACACAAGCAACAATTGATTTGGTTTTGGGAGTTACCCAAAATATTGTCTAGATCAGAATCTCTTCAAAGAATGGCAATTGTTAGCTTCTTTACTCAAAAAGTAAAAAAGACTAGTTGATTCAATTTAAGAGTGATCCATTGAAAGCTGGAGCTGCCTTGGCGGAGGTCTACGATAGTTTAGACATTTGAACGTTATTGTTAACACAATTTAAAAATGTAATCAAGTTATTTAAGTATTCAATAGTTTAAAACCAGCTCAGTGTTTGATATTTATTAATTAGAAAAAGTTGGATATGTTTAAAATACTAATGGTTTCTTTAAAATGTCTTTCAGAGAGTACAGGCCCTGAGCCCAACGATCACAGCCAACTAACAGTTTGAACTGGGTGTACGGACACTTTTTACATTTGAATAACAGCCCAGAGACAAACTGCTTATCATTGCACTGCGTCTGAAAAAAAAAACCTGAAAATAAGGAAGGCAGGCCAAAATCAAGAGCATGGCCCAGAGTTAGGCATCATTTATTCCAAAATAGAAAGCTCTAAGGCAAAACAGACAAGAGAAAAGTGCACAACTCTTTTCAAAAGCAAGACAAGTGAGGATTTGAGCGTGGGCCCAATCAAGAGTCCCCCAAAACAACAAGGGGGTTTCATATGAACTATTCAAGTCAACTTTACAGGAGACACAGCAACCATCCACAGACTGTTTACATATGTTCCACCAGGGGGCGCCCTTTGTGCAGTAAAAGACTAGTCCTCGCTCTTCTTAATGAGAAGTATGGTTCATTCGGAAGTAGTAGCACAGACTGGAGAGCTGCGTTGAGATGAGTGATTGTGTGTGGTGGATTGTGCATTTAAAGTGAAGTCTGTGAGCACCTACAACTGTCCAGTAAAGAAGAGGAGCTGATATACACAATGTGGAAGTAACAAATTCACAAAGATTTGTTCAAAGTGTTGCTCAGAGCTGTTCACTGGTGTTCACTTTATCCACTAGCATTTGTCATCTGCAGGGCATGAGGTCAGCCTTAAGCAAACTTAAAATGGGAATTCCTTTTGTATACTTCACAAGGTGCACTTAGACATATAGAGAAAAGGTGTTTCAATAATTAGGCATTAACAGCCAAAGGTGTCTTTACATGATTTTATATAAATCTGTACCTGCATACATGAAAGCAGATAGATAGAGACTAGAGCAACTATTTTATACAAGGCTTTAAATACAAGAATACCTTTCAATTTACTTGCAATATTTGTTGCATAATAGTTTAGTGCGTTAAGTGAATTCACAAAAGAATCTAGCTGCCATGAAAGTAAAACATGAGCAGCACTAAAAGTCAGGTCTCTAAACTAGTTAATATTGTGTAATGTTGATTGTAACAGTTATTTCACCCTCAGACAAACACAACAGATTAAGCACTTATTGAGTTTATATGTAATACAGAATCATTAGTGCAGCGGTGATCTGTACTTAATGTGTTCCATCAACCCTGTTCACACCATGTATGGTGTCATACATACAGTATACTGTATAAAGCCTCCAGAACCATGTTGATTAGTCTGCTGCTGAACTGCCCTGCCTCCTGCAGATAACAGATGTGGATATGTACAACACATCGTGAACAATCCTGACGCACTTGAACTAGTTAGTGTCTTTGACCAATTCACGTTGTGCTTTTTCTGGCAACATATTTTAGAAAACCACTCAGTAAGGCCTTGTATAGTTTTGTAAGTTTAAAACCAATTTAAATAACAATTTTCATTAGAATTCAATGTGTTGTTTTAGAAAACCTCAGACCCTGGAAAACAGGGCCACTAGTTTTAATTATGAATCTGTACATAAATATTCCTTACAAAACAGTAGAACACAAAATGACACACTGATTCATATGTTTGTATATAAAAATAAGCATCTCTCCACTAGTTTTTTTTCCTTGTGTGGAGTCAGTCGTAAGAGTGCGCACATCTACTCAAACACAAGCATGCAAAAAGTGAGACAAACCCTTACACAAACAACTTTAAGTGTTGGCATCCAAATGAGACTCGAAGGGACGGGAGCGTAGAGAACAAGTCAGTCGACATCTATCAGAACGGAGTATCTGTGTTTTCAACACATCTTTTTTTTTGTCCGTTTGATTCATCTTTTTGAGCTTAAATATACAAAAAGTGCACTCGTCTACATCAACTAAATACTTAAAAAAACGGTTTCTGAAATGAAACTCCTGATGTCCACAGCGCTCAGGGGAAGAGGCAGCATTCTCTTGTGCTCTCTGTAAACCTACTGCGTGTGAGTGAGGAGTGTGCAGCCCCATTCAGACCTCAGGTCAGAGTGTTTTCACGTCCATCACAAGTGGCCCGCTCTGTCTGTTCACAACTAACATGGACAAGTCTCCTATCATGTGACCATACAGCCATTGTCTGTCATTCCCCAATCAATGTATATGTCCCTAATATGTTCAATATATCCCCAGGTACAGTTAACATGTGTTAAAGGGCATGTGACATGTGTTAAAGGGCATGTGACGTGTATAAATATGTTTAAAAATAGGTTTGATCATAAGCACTGTACTAATACAAATTACTAGTCCTAACGGCGCATAACTATATAGTGCCATTACTGGCATTTATAAAAAATATTTGTTGATAGATAAGATAAAGCCATTGATCATCAATGTATAAACTCTTCCAAGCTTACAAAAATGAGTAAACATTTTTTTATATATATATATATATTTATCCAGGAAAGTCCCACTGAGATTCAGAATCTCTTTTTCAGGAGAGTCCTGGCACCAATTGGGGAACTATTGTATATGTTTTTAGTGGTAGGGGAACCCGGAGTGCCTGCAGGAAACCTACGCAGACACGGGGAGAACATGCAAACTCCACACAGAAGGAATTTCATCCACATAGACTAGCGTGTAGTGTGACTGTGAAGCTGTTTTCCCCTAATCTGATTGGTCACATGACCCAAAAATAGTGCCATCCTATAGTGACCCCAGCTACAGGAACTTTTTTACTATTTAACAGAAGGCCAGGCTCAACATAGGTCAACTTTAAAACAATTTCTACATAAACAGCTTATTCTCTTTGGGACTTCCCCTGAACAGAGAGAAACTCATGTCTGTGCCCTCTTACACTATCACACAAAGGCTTTGACGTGCCCTGAGCCACATGTAACTGGTGTGGCACGGGCCTCTTGTGATGGACTCATGAACATGTTTTAACCCTGGGTCTGAAAAGGGCCTGTGGTCTCACATGACCACTGTGTGTGGGCTGAGTGTTCGGGACAGTCTACTGCAGGTCCTGGTCCAGGCCCAGCCCGGCCATGTCCTCATCTTCATCACTGTCCCCTGACTCATCCTCACTGTGTCCCCCCAGCATCACCTCCCTCACTGCCAGAGTGGCCCCGTCTGACGTCAGGCTCTGGAGGCCCTCTACACTCATCGTCACCAGGGTGCCTGCATACACAAACATCAGCCCAATTACTGTCAAGTCAATCAGCTCCACTTTTATAATTATAGGATAGAGGTAAACCTACTCCTCTCACTTTGCATTGTTTTTTATATTACTGTCATAACTTCATACAAGATGCAAAAATATGTCTAATATTAGGCAGTTGTAATGTGATGTCCAGTGTTTCTAAAGAGCAGTGGGTGGCCACTTCACACTGACGTCTCAATCACACAATTGAAACTATGTAAATATACTGCATACAATGAAATTTATTTATTATTTATTTAAATAAATATGAATTTGTATTAGGCCTGTGTGTTAATGAGGTAAAGGCTGAGTGTGTTGCGTACCGTCGGGCATGGTGACCTGCTGCGTGGGCCCTGCTCCTGCGATTGAGTCAGGCCAAAAGCGCTGCAGCGGTCTGTTCTGAGGAGTCTTCTTCTTGGTTTTGGGCGTCTCAGATGAACTGGCGTCTAACATGGGCTGGAGGATCCGCCTTCGTGCATTTATAAACCTGGACATGGGTACAATATAGTGACCAATACACTAGCAATTGTCAACTTCCTGCATAAGCTCCTACAGACATGTCGCTCACTGTTACAGAGCCTGTTTGGGGCCTGTAGCGGTGGGACTAATGGTGCGTTCCAGTTGCTCTCGGAAGTTGGAATTTCTGAGTTGTAAAAATAAATTGGAACAGCCCTTGAATTGGAATTTCAACTTGTTAAGTCTGCCAACCCAAAAATAAAAAAAATCCAACATGGCTGCCCCCTAGTTCACAAGAAAATTAAAATGATAGTTTAATATTAAATGAACATGTTACAAAACGGACTAAATGCTCTGTTGTTGCCAATTCTGCTAACGGCTACATAGGGCTGTTTTTTGTTTATTTGTTTATTTCCACGTGAACAGCTGAGCGTTTTAACTCTGAGATTTTGTCCCTCTGAGGTCAAAGTTCTGAGCTCCGAGGACATTAATAAAGTATTTAAAACGTCTCACCAGTTATTGACCTGCAGCAGTGTCAGATTGGTCTGGGAGGCGATCTGTTTCTTCTCGTCCTCTGTGGGATATGGATGCTACAGACATAACACAGAGTCTCAGTGTGGTACTGATAAGTATCAAGTACAATATGCTGTACAGAGTAATAAACTCACCCCGATGTGCTGAAAAAGCCATGAGCGCATGACACTTGTGGCGTGTTTAGGCAGAACACCACGTTTGTTCTTTGACGAGTTGTCATCATGATTAAACAGGTTCATGTCCTGGTGAAACTGCAGCTGGAGCTACAAAATATGATTGTCATTATGTCAATAACAAAGGCAAATAAGCAAGGTTAGACACAATGAGTTAAAAAGAGCGAGGTGGAGCAGAGTATTGTGTTACCTGATTGTTTTGGACGCGTATTGTTCCAGGAGAGAGAGCCTGTGTGACAACCTGCCCCTGAGGAGTGACCACTGTGACGGGCTGATACACAGTGCCTCCTAAAACACACGCACACATGTCAGGAGCTTCTCACAGCACTAACGTTCACACTCAAGTTATGGAAGAAAGAGAACATACCTGCCATCACCTGAGTGGGGTTGACGGCTGTAACAGTAACATTGCCCTGTTGCAGGGCTGAAGCTGGGACTACGATCTGCCCCTGGGGACTGATGGTACCTGACAGAGAGCCTGAGGTCTGAGGACGACACACAAATATGGTAGTTAATGGATCAGACATCAACTATTCAGGTGTGTTGGCAAACACCATCAATAGTGAATCATTAATAGTGAATCAAGAAGCTTCCAGAATTGTCTACAGTGTTTCCTAAAGTCCAATTTGTCATTCTTCTCATTTGGCTCCTGAAAAACCCTAATAGAATAATGTAACCAATGAAGAGATGAAATTACACACACAAAATATGTTTTGTAATATTGTATTTTGGACTTTATATGCAAGTACCTGTGTCTTGATGGGGGAGAAACTCTGGACCTGTCCTGGGACGGGAGAGTAGGGACTGCCTGGTTCTCCACTCAGCAGCGTCTCGCTGTTCATCTTGGTTTTGAGACAGGCGATGTATCTGCTGCAGAAGTCCTTACACAGATCACTGACCTTCTCCAGCTCCAGCAGGTGGATACGCAGCACCTGGATGGCCTTCACCATCTGCACAACACCACAGGGCAACACATACTTTAAAGCTGTACCCTGGAGATTTCCCAAAGTAAGAAATTGTTAAAACATAAAAGAAATGCTTGACCAGTTTTACTTTAGTCCCTCCCCTGGCAACATCAATGCAGAGTTTGTATGGGCTGCCACACCACTGAAAAACTCGAATACCATTGTCACGGCTCTATCCCACAAACTGATATGATGTTGCAATACAGGAGAGGGACTAAATTTAAATATTTATGACAGATATATCTCCTTTATATCATAGAATATGGGCAGATTGTCAGTTTTAAGCATTTCTTCTCTCTTTTTTTTAAGGAAATATCTAAACATCATAAAATTTTGTTCTGTTTCATTTGGGCATGTTTGTGTTATCAATTATGTTGAGCTATAGTCTTGAAAACAGAGAGACCCTATAAGTGCTGTCACAATTAGGGGCTAAACCACAACATGCTCCTGTCTGTGTCAAAAAACTACAATCCTTGTCGCCACCATCATTTAACAACATATCTGATTGGAGATGATGTGCTCGGCTGTGAGGGTATGTATATCCCAGAAGAAGTCAAAAGAGGTTAGAGTGGTGTGGTCCTGTCTTGAAACACAAAACAGGAACAAGTTTGTCACAGATTGTTTTTCATTGAGTCCAAGTAGGGGCTCCACAAAACGGCTTATATTAGATAAATATTGTGTGTTTGATGTTGCAAAATATAAAATGGTAACCTAAATGTAACAAATAGAAAAAAACTCCTGAACACTGTCCATATTGCAACACCAGTGAGTTTAATTTACAAGTGGCAAATGGTTCTCCAGAAAGAAGAAGCTCCTAAAGAGGGAGTGGGCGGGTCATGGCCCAAGATGCAGAACAGTATGAAAAAGTGCCCATTTTCCCACTATATGTACAATTTAACCCAAACATAAAACGGAAAAAATAATATTCAATAATGTTAGATAATAATAGTAAAAATTAAATCAGAATCTCTTCAGTGCACCTGTCTTCAGCAATAGATGTGTGATGTATTTCTCTTCTCACAATAGACTGTGACATGTGCAAAAATACATAATATAGGACCTGTAAGTCCAAGCAGCTGATGCAAGGGGTCATGAGTTAAATTAGAGTGTGTTTGTGAAATCTCCCACTCTGCAACAGTTTGTTCTCACCAGGTTGTCCAGCTCAGGGTCCTCGCTGAAGAAGGGCTTTCCCTCTTTCTCTTGGTTCCTCACAAAGTTCTCGATGTCCACGTCGAAGCTGGCCGACGTGATACAGTCCGAGCTCTGAGTGGACTGCTCGCATTTCTCAAACAGCAGCGCCAGAAGAGGGAACAGAGGGTGGCTGAAACACAGAGGGAACATTTCAAAACTTTATTTTAGTGGGACCCGAAATATCCAGAATTCACTCCGCCTAAGACCCATAGTGGCTGGAAAAGGCTCTAGTCATCCGCAACCACTAAGAGACAGAAAATTATGAATGTTTTTTTGTGTAGACTTTTATAAAATTTCCTTGAAAAGAACAGGACCTACACCCATCAGTGGACCTCATCTCAGAAAATATGGGCCTATAGCTGAGTACATCTTTGACAACTGGCCTACAACATCCTTGTTCTCTCAATCATTACAAAGTTTGGCACTTTGTGTTACATTAAAGTAAACAAATCTGGTATTCATTGATAACAGTACATTTTTGCCACCTGTCATTGGACTCCAGAGAGAGGGAGATATTGTCGCTACATGAGTGTACAGTGTGTAGTTACCGGTAGATGGAGGCCTTGTCTGCGTCCATAGGGGTCTGTGGTTCTGTGTCAGGACTATGGGCCTCAGACAGTGACCCCTCCATAAACTTCTGATCTGAGTCACTGTCCCCCTTCACACCGCCCTGCATCTGCAAACAAATAAGGACAAACACATTTTATCTATTGATTTAATATCAAATGGACAGAGGAACAAAAAACAGAAATGTCCAGCACCATGGGGTTTTGTGTGGGACTCCTATTTCTATGTATTAACTCATTTTCCAGTTCCAATACTAAAACTACAAACAGTAACACGAGAGCCATGCTGTGATCATATGAGGAGCAGCCACAGGGTCAAAATGAACAGAGACAAAAAGAAGTCTTTAAGACAAAAGTCACATGAACCAGGTCAGAAGATGACTCCATTCACCAACCAGAAAAAAAGAACTATGTCAAGTAAATAAAGCCTGAATTCTGACTACTTTCAAATAACACAATAACAGAACACAGGTTTAAATTAAGAAATTGTACATTATGCACAGATTTAGCCGATTTCAAATTTGACGCCTGCCACAGGTCTCAAAAAAGTTGGAACACGGCCAAGAAATTTGTTATTAAGATTCAGCTGGATGAACATCTAGCAACTAATTAAATTAATTGATAATTCTGTAATATTTTTATAGCTAGAAAAAGTATATCTTAGAGGCAGGGTCTCTCAGAAGTAAAGATGGGCAGAGGCTCTCCAAACTATTAAAGCCTGAAAAAATGTGGAATACTGTAAAAACAATGTTTCTCCATTTAAAATTGTTCAAAAATTTTGCAAATCTCATCATCTACAATGCATAGCACAGTCAAAAGATTCAGAAAAATGTGTAAGAAAGTGACATGGCTGAAGATGCCAACAAAGGTCTAAGGGCCCTAAATGACACTGCATAACTCATCGGCATGATTGCGTCAATGACATTACTAAATGGGCCCAGGAATACTTCCAGAAACCACTGTAGATAAACACAACCCACCGTGCCATCTACAGATGCCAACTAAAGCTCTATCATGCAAAAAGGATGCCCTATGTTAACATGGTCCAGAAGCACCATCATGTCCTGGTTCTAAGTGGGAACGTGTTCTATGGCCAGACGAGTCTAAATTTGACATCAATTTTGGAAATCACAGACCAGGTTAAAGAGGAGGCAGACCTTCCAGCATTTCATTAGCATTAATTTCAATGCTATGGGGTGCATAATTGCATTCAGTATGGACAGCTGACATGTTTGTAGAGAAATATGAATGCTGAAAGATGTACATCTATGCAAAACCCCTACTGCAGCTAATACAACAGCAGGGCAATCAGGCAACAATGGGACCAAACACCAAAACTCCAGAAACTCATAACCACACTTCTCAAATTGTGAAAAGAAAAGTACCTACACCTTTTCTGAGACCTGTGGCAGGCATAACATTTTAAATAAGCTCAATTTGTACATAAAATGTATGTTTAATGTCATTTTACATATTGGCTCATGTGATTTGAAAGGCTTGTAGTTTTGATTTTCTTCAAATAAAAACCCAACTCCCAACATTGTCAGAATGATTTGATCTACTGTATTTTTGTGTTTGTGTGTTTTTATAGTTTGAGAATCTATAAATTGAAATTTGGCGAGAATTGAATTAAAAACAAAACATGAAATAATTTAAACAGTTAAGTAACTGAAATCAAATAAATCTGGATCTAGAAGAAAACATATTTACAGTACTTCATTCACCAACCAGAAAGAAAAGTAGATTTCTTTAAAAGGTTAAGTAACTGAAATAAAACAAATCTATAAGAAATAATAATTACTGTATACTCTGAATATTCTAAATGCAAAAAAAAAAAAAAAGAACAAGAAAATTGCATTGTAGCTGTTGCATTTTTCTGTCTCTCTGATTGGCTCTGATTGATGACTATATAAAACTCAAGAATGTGAAAAGCACAATAAATTGCCTTGAGTTCAAACATGCAAATACTCATTATCCCTCACCTTCCTCACACCTGTCACCTGACCCAGCCGGTCACATGACCCTTTTCTATAGCCTTTCTTTTATTGGGCCCCCACTCCACGCCGTTAGCCCCGTCCTGGACATGTGACGGCTCCCCACAAAGACTGAGATTGAGCTAAAAATACGCCTGGCCCGAGGTGGAATATTCTCATTAGTCAGAGATTGTTCTCAAATCACAACTCGCTCCAAAACTTGGCACAAACAGAAAGCCGTGTCTGTGGGAGATTTACATAAGAGCAGCCGGCCAGGAATAAGGACTTATCCGCACTTAAGTGAGTAATATTCTGTTAGCACAAACACATAATAGTCACTAGTTTGAGTTCTTTAAAAGCCCTTTAAAATGGCATTAAAACAAGATTACATACTTCTGAGTCAAATTTGGTAAAAAAAAAAAAAAAAAAAAATGATTTAAAAGATTATTTGTTTGGAATTGGGAGAAATTGTTAAAGATGTTTAGCCCGACCTGGCACAATGCTCCCAATTATAATTTATCCAAACCTGAGAAAAAGGAGTAAAAAATCATATTAAAGATTTAGTTTGGCCTGTGTCTGATTACATAAATGTACCTTTTGGTAAAGTTTGAACTGATTTTAGCTAAAGCTTTGTACTGTCTTCCACTCATTACATTGGAGGCAATAATTGTTGCATGACCATTGCAATTAAACTTTCAAATCCCAAAAGTTGCCAGGACTTGTCATGTCATTACTGCCATTATTTACAGACAAATGAATAAGGCATTGCCATTTTGACAAGGTCTCCACCGAGAGCTGGGACTTTAGGTGTGGAGCTCCATCAGACTGACCTGCTGCTCTCCTTTCTGGTACTTGTCTATAGAGACCTGGGCTGCCATGGTTCACTGCAGACTCTGCGGCATTATAGAGCACGCTGCAGACGTCCCACCTGGAGAGGGCAACGCAAAGTAAAAACATAAGCACTTATTAGTTACTAGACTATTACATATACTAGGTCAATTCTCCATATTTATTCCCTCCTATGATAGAATATTTGTCTTATGTTGGGGGGGGGGGGGTATAATATAATATGGACAAGTTATGTTGTAATATGGAATGGATTTACAATATGTTAAGTGAATAACGTCAAGCTTTTCAAAATAACATTGAATGAATGGCATGAAAAAACTTAAGTACCATGTTGTGATGGGGTTTACCTCTATGGAACAAAATTTGCTAAATATTTTGAGAGGACGAGTGAAAACACATTCACTGAGACTAAAGACACTCCTGTAGCTTAAACGAACATGTTTGACGACATATTTCTCCAGTTATGTTTACGAAGATATAATGGACTGAAGAGATTTATTCAGGCTCGTGCAAAAAAATCTTACAACTGATACTCATGGGGATAGAAATAGCCTTATAGGTATTTCATTTGTAATTATGACTATTGTTGTGTTAAAGACTGACGAAAAAGGGGCGCATTGGTGTGTTGTAGTAACAGGGAGCTAATGTTTACACACCCACCACGATGGTCGTAGCTTTAGCTTCGAGTTAGCTCCGTATTAGCTTCTTGGAGCCACATAGAGACGATTGGAAGCAGCGTTAAAGTCTCCAGAGAACTTTTACCAAACTCCAGTGCAAGATAATATATTGTAAAATTTTATCTGTGCTCGTCTACGCTAGCCGCCTTTGTTGTACTTATCAAAGCACGGCTAACATGCGGCTAGCATTAGCAACCGAGCTAACGCTAAAAAAGTGCCTCTCGTGTTTGTGTGAGCAGCCAAAATGCGAAGCGCCATATTTAGCCAAATGAACCGCTGCCAAAAACACGGCTAAGTTAGCTACTAGCCAGTTACAAAAAAAGACCAACAACGAATAGATAGGGCGCTAACATTTGTTTGGTTCTATGGCTAATAACTCATCTCATTCAATGATCACATATCAAATCAAGGTATACATAAAAATCAGACGTCAATGGTTTATTGTAACCTGTAACAACATTGTAAAACAGGCCAGTGGATCAAAATCTCCCCACATCAGTCAATCAATCATACGGGGACAGCTGCCCTGAGCCTCCCCTCCCTCCGCGCACACTATCGGCCGGGCCTCGCTTCTCGCTCTCGCCCTTTGCTTTCCCAACAATCCGCTGCCCCCAAAACGCCGACATATTTTTTACCCCCTCCCTCACTCAGCCCCTGTCTCGCATTAGAGATTTTTTATATTCTTCTTGTAGCGCTGCCGATTTTGTTTGCTATCCACCCTTCGCTGCCCTGCCTAGGTCCGCGCCGCTCGCCCCGGGGCATTTTCGCGTGCGGCCCAGATAGTTTGATTGATAGGGAACGGAAAAAGAGGGATTTTGAGTGACAGCTTACCTGAGTGCCAATCTTCGTCACACTGACAAGCGGCTGCAGCAATCGGGACCCGCAGTTGTCACGTTGCGTCATCGCGTAAGGGCACGCAGGGGCGCTGGGCTCGTGAATATGCATGAGGTGGGCGGAGTCCCGACGTGCTTCTTTTTCACAGTCTGTGCTATTCCCTCAGCGCCCTGCTGGGACTGTGGAAATCAGATACATTGGCCTGATTTTCTATGAATATCTCCACTGCGGCTCACGTTTACACTTCTGAGGGACGATATCAATGGGAAAGATGGAATTTAAGTAGTTTCTATTTTAGTAACCTACTGCACGCAAGCCAATCCTCATTCACAATACATTTCGCCCCAGTACAACTTTTTGTAGGCTCCCAAATGCAACTGTAGTAGCTGCCTTTAAAATGATATGGCAAATAATAATAACAGTAGGCTTAAAGGAAATATTTGATCATTTTAGGCATGATGACAGTCACAATGCTTTCAGAACGACTCATTTCACCTGTGTTTATTTGTTGTATGTATGTAATATTGTTGTTGTATCCTACCATTGTCTATGGTCTAGTTTAGCTCTACAGATATGATCTCAACATCACAGAGTCTGTCTGGGATTAGCACGAAGAGACAAAGGTGGGAAGAACCAGTCTGTCCTTGTGGTCAAGGACAGGTTTCTTCTGAATACAATTGCATATTTGAGAATATTTCAAATGTACCTAAAAAGTGTGCACAGTACTGTAAAATAATTTTAAATGAAGTTTTAATTTCCCCACCCTGTTCACAAAATACCAAGTGATTAACAGTATCTTGTGAAATGGCCCAAGATGCCCAAGTAGGTCATTCAGTCTATCACATATTTTATGCTATATTTAATAATACATTGCAGCTCAATTGTACAACTATTGACCTTTTCCTGTGCTCTTTGCTACAATACCGTATCTGTATTTTACCCTGTGGGAGAAATGGTTAATTCATAAATATTTGGACACTATATAAATTTTTAGTCAATTAATAAACAGTAATATTGAGCCTACTAAACTGTACTATAACTGTATATCTCGCCTTAGCCATACAGTAACAAGCCTTTCTCATTTCAGTAGAAAAGACAGTGGAATCCTCAGTCATTTGTATTGTCCTGATTAAATGTGTAAATAAATACCACATTAAAATTCATATATGCAGCAAACAGTATGTGTGAGGAATGCGGCGCCCCGATTGGTCGGTTTGTTCGTTTCCGTGGGCCAGTGACATCATTAAAATAGAAGCATGGACTCAGCTTTATTCTAACAAGGTCCCCCAGGCAGCCCCAAGAAGTGTTTGATGTCTGCTCATATTTTACATTCAATTAGGCACTGAACAGGAAGAAGACAGAGGAAGAGAAATACATTTAGAAGAAGAAAGGGCTATGCTAAATACAGCTTATAATCAGCAAAATATATTTTTCATACTCTTTTTGAAGTCTAAATTTTGGTAGAAAATCGCATATGATTATGTACAGTATGGTGTGCCATTAGATAGGCTGATACAATTTCAATGTTTTGATGCATCTTTGTCTAATATTTTTTATACTTATTTTGATAGACCACTGCAGACTGGAAGCAGCCCAAAACAGCTGCAGTTCTGGAGACGCTCTAACCAAGTCGTCTAACTATCACAATTTAACCCGTGTCTCTCAAATTCTCAGGCTCTTTTTCTGCTTCGGCTGCATCTAATGGAGGACAAAATGTTTACCAGCTGCTTACTATATCACACCAACTAACAAGCCACAAAGAGATAATATATTCACTTCACTCGTTAGTGGTCAGAGTGGTATGCATGATCTGTGTCAATACACTAAAAAGTCCAACTAAAAAACATTGAGTTTTCTATGTTTCTTGAAGGTCTATGTATTTAGATTTGTTTTCCATTTGTTAATCCTTACAAGAACTAGGTGGACTAAAAGGAGCTCAAATTCTGCATATAACTTCAGAAATAATAAAAGGCAACAAAATTAAGCTTGAAATTGTCTGGTTTAGCGTTTCATTTACGACTTTATTAGCTTCACATTTTACTAGAACATCTGATTCATACAATTCCTAGAAAGACAAACATTTTATAAACCACTAGATTGAAGATTCCCTTATCATTATAGTAAAACAGTTTTACTTGACACTTAGCCCAGAAAATCATACTGCAATTTTACATCTTCAAGACAAATAATATCATCTTTAGTCAAGCAGTGCTAATAGGCTTACTTTTAGTATTTTTAAATATTTATAAACGGGAATGGCCTAATTTTGTAGCATTATTTGGTACATATCAAATCAGTCAACCCCTAAATATACTGGTGTAACACACTCACAGCTTGTGAACTGAACATGCATTTTTCTAAGTACAAGATGCCTCCCCATCTCCAGAAGTAATGACATGTTTTTGTTGTGTATTTTTGCATAGGCACAGTGTCTAGTGCCTGGGTGAGGGTCGTCCCGAGGAGGGCTGGGGCAGGCGGTACTTGGCCATCTCCAAGTCGTAGTCCACGAAGGTGAAGGGCGTGTAGGCGTGGTGCTGCAGGTTCTTGTAGGTGGTGTTGTCAAATGGTTCCTCTGGTTCAACTGGGGGAGCTGCAGCTTCTGAAGAGATTGGAAGAAAAAATATGAGGGAATAGAATCTGTAGTTGTGGATGCTTTTGCACGAATGGTAAAAGAAGTGACTGTGCTGTTGGTGGCTCATTCATTCACAAGGGATTTAGCCACACATCAAGTTAGTGTCAGAGTCAGTGGTGAAATTGATAGAGAGTTTATTCAATAAACTATTTTTATTTTTATTCTTGTAAATAAAACAGAATATTTTCTTCCATTGACTTTATTTTATTATGATTCTGATATATTTTTTGTTCTTCTACCCAAGTATGTATGCACATTCAAGTCCTATTAACGAATTTTTTGTTCCTGGTTTAGCCTTGATTATTTTTGAGTTTTCAGCTTATTTACCTCTGCCTAACTACCTATATATTATATAGGTGCAGTATTCAGTGAAAGTCTGCAAAATGTGTCCCCAAGCAGTAAGTTATGCAAAATACTATTACCATTAAGTAACATTAATGCTTATGTGGCAAATCTGCCGTCCACCCTGCCAAAGTGAAATAGTTTTTATGTAATTGGAGACTAAGTAAAAGCAGCTCAAAAGTGAAAAGGAAATATACTTTCCACATGTTTGACTTGAGCCGTAGCCTTTGGTTAAAGATTAAATCAGTTTTCTCAAAAGCTACAGGATGCCTTCATCTTTTTGCTCAAAAGCTCTGTTCCTGCTCCCCTTTTCTTCCACCACTGCTTACACTAGACTTGAGGCTGCGGTCTTGTCAGTTACAGAGAGGATGCTAAGTAAAAAGGTGCCAGAACATTTCCATAAATTCACACATGAACAAAGACTGGTTTATGGCGAGGGGCTTCCTTAACGGCAGCAGGCGTTTGACCCCCAACCGAGACAGAGACGCCGCGGTGTGAAGAACGAGAGAGGAAACACCAGAGTCTCCACAATGCACTGTCACTATGGGATTATGCACATATACATACATTACATATTTACACTTACATACCAAACGATAACTTTTGATAAAACGCTGGTTTAAAATGCACTATAAAACACTATGTGAAGGCAAAATCTGGTTTGTATAATGAATAATCCAATATCGATCGTATGGTAAAAACATAAATAATTAATTATTCATTCTAACTGAAGTAATGTTTTAGGTCTATTGCTTATTGTAAGACAATTTAATACTGACGCTGCATGTGTGCCTACTTCCTAACCCCGGCTTTCTCCCACCATCCAAAGACATGCATATGATCTAAATGCCCCATAGGCAATAAATATGAATGTCAATGGTTGTCCGTTAATGTACTTATGTCAGCCTTGAAGTTACATTCTTGATGATACTTTTCATTCTTTTCCAGACTTTTGATTAGATCTTGTTTGGTCAAGGTTTGCTCTTTTTCTTTCAAATGGTGTTATATGTTCATAGTACATTGTTAAGCATAACACATTTCAATATTGCATTAGTCAATTTTTGTGTGCAAATTGAGCCAGATGCATCTTCAATTGTCTAATAATTCCAGTAATAAAGGAACTACACTAATTACCACTATTATTTCACAACCAGGACTTCCCATCTCAAACAAGAGCTTTATTACTGGTCCCTAACACAAACCAGGTTTTGCCAAAAGAAAATAACATCTTATTGTACCATATTGACTTAATTAAGGAGACTGGGTGTTTTAAAAGTACAGACGGAATTAGCCAAAGAAAAAACTTGATTGTTACATTTTCAAACCTGATGAAACCCCTTGAGCATGCTCAGACAAGAGTTATTACCATCAACATGAACCTGGTACAAGCAATCATTATCAAACAGTGAAAAAGAGGTTATTTCTACAGAGAGGAGAAGTCATGAGAAAAGAGACGGTCATTGTGTAGACACAGGATTCACCAGTTGGTCTCTAAAGTGCGGCGACAGGGACCAAAAGACCTTATGGTTTTACATTGGAATGTAATGTCAGAGGTGATCCTGCTCCGTGAGTTAAACCCAGGCTTTGTGTTGGTCCAGCCTTCACTGTAACGTGTGCACTTTTAACATTAGCCTTAACGGTAACATTACGTGGCACAAGAAAAAGTCAAATATATCCTGGAATTCAAACAAGATGAATAATGTTATGTAAAACCAATATATAAAACAATGAAGCCAATAGAAAAATTATAAATAATGTCTGAATACACATTACCTTGGGCTAAATGCATTTAAATTCAGGTTTCACTTATTGACATTTTTTTCTTTCTACACTTCAGGTATAAATACTGCTATGGTTGATGGTTCTAAAAAGAAGTCAAATAGAATGGTGAGCTACAGGCGAAAACGCTGAATAATGAATAGATTCGAGTTGTTTCGAATTTGGAAAGAACTGAACAAATGAAGTACATATTGGTAAAGCACAAATATTGCCTGAATTAAAAACAATTATTTTTAGATTTCATTTTTTGGGATCGTTGTAGCAGTTTTGGACCAATATCACAATCTCTCACTTGTTAGGTCTCATATTTCTATTACCCGCTAAATTCAATATACCATAGGATAGACCTTATTAGATGCATTTATGCACATTCAGCAGGGTAACTGAGTTTTATACACTTAAGTTACAATAGTGGCAATTCTTTAGTAAGTATGCCACCATATATCAAATAAAAACATAGTGGCATAGCTCAAAGTATTACTCTGATAGTATCTGTGTGCCCTCTGCTGGTTTACACAGTGCTCTACATTGTCCTGAAACGTCAACTAGGGAAATCTGATTTGAAATACATTTAGACCAAGCGGTGTAGACTGTCAACTTAACCAGATAAAGATGACTTTGGCAAACTGCAAGGCATAGCGAGGGTTTAAAACAATAGGCATCATTCAAGGAAAAAACAAAACAAATGGGGCACAAGGAGGATGGTATGCAGAAAAGCAGCCAGCACAAGCACCTGGTTATAAAGGCAAGGTATTAACAGCCAAATCTAAAGCAGAAGCTGATGGCAGTTATGGCAAATGCAAAGGTCACATGACTTACAAGATTCAGGTCATGCAGGAAAAACAGAGTGAGTGTGAATGAGGTTTAGGGAACTTTCACACCTGAAGATTTGAGCTTTTTTAAGGCAACTTGTCGACCAGCACCAATCATTACCAAGATTTATGTATTTTCTAATTTAATAACTATATTATGATGCTCAGAAGGCATCATGTATGTATTTAAGTTAACTTTTAGTCAAACTTTGACCTTGTTTTAGTTTTAAGCTATTTTAACTAGCCAATAACGGGACTTTTTTCTTCTTAAATTGAGATTACATCAGAATATCACATAATTATCACTATTGCAACGTTATTATCACATATGCAACATTGTTATCAAATATCAAAAGGTTTTTCTCATATGGTGCAGCTCTAGTAGTTACAGTATTCTCTACAATCTTGAACAAGGAGTATGACTACTGAAAAACTTCAGGAGTTTGAGTGTGACTATTATAACGAGTGTTTAATACTCTGGACCAGTTCAGGTGTAAAAGTGCCCTAAAGAAGCAGTGAAAGCAGGCGGCAGCAGCAACATGAGAGCTAAATGACTGGCATGGGTTAACACCACCTCCACGCTCCACAAAGGAGGGGTTTGTAAAAATAGGTAGCGTGTGTTTAAGGGGGTAGTTTAGTGTGAATACCCTCAGTTGCTTCAGCCGCAACTAGCTCCTCTTCGGCTTTGGCTTCAACCGCCGGAGCAGAATCCACCAGCTCCTCAGCACTGGCCTCCGTAGTTGCGCTAACAATTACAGATGGTTCTAGAGTAGGTTCTACGGGTGATTTAGCTTCTTCTGGAGCCAATACAAGAGGTTCTACAACTTCTTGGGCTGTTTCCACTACTTCTGGGGCTACTTCAACCACTTCTGGGGCCGCTTCAACTACTTCTGGGGCCGCTTCAACTACTTCTGGGGCTGTATCTACAATTTCTTCAGCAACATCTTGAGCTAATTCTACAACTTCTTCAGCAGGTTTCTCAACTTCTTCAGCGACAATTTCTGGGGCTGCTTCTGCTACGACTATGTCAGGGGCAGGTTGGTCAACCTCGGGAGCTACTTGAACGATATCTTCAACTGATTCCACCACTTCAGGAGCTTGTTCAGCAACTTCGGTAGGTGCTGCCACAACATCCGGGGTGGATTCGGCAACTTCCTTAGCATCTACTAAGACCTCTGTGCTCGTTATGTTGTCTTCTGGAGTAGTTCCAACCTCTTCTGCAGCAGATACCTCAGGAGTTGCTGCTTCCAAAGCTTCAACCTCACTTGGACTTTCTGCTTTCTCTTCACTGATATCTTCTGAATCTTTGGTTGCTGGTTTGCTAGCAACAGGTACGGCGTGAATTATCGTTTCTGCTGATTCACTTGCAGATGCCTCCAGCGTTTCAACTGCAGTGGCCACAATCTCCAAGGCAGAATCCATCACTTCATCTGGTATACTTAGTACTTTATCGCTCTCAGGGCTATGTTTAGGTGCATCTTCCACCTTGGCATCTTCAGTCGCTTGAGTTTTGACGTCTGCTTTCTCATCGTCCGAGTCAGAATCCGAGTCCGAATCCGAGTCAGAATCTGAATCACTTGATGAGGAAGAGGATGCATCGACTGGAGCACCGGCGGACTCTGAGGATTCTGGTTTAATGGGACTTTCTGAGGTAGTGGCTAATACTGGAGTGTCATCTTCGGCTTTTGCTTCTGCTGCACTTTCAGCTACGACTGGTTCTTGAGTTGGGGTTTCTGTTGGAGGTTCAGAGGCTGTAGTTTCTGGAATAACCGGAGCTGAATCGACCAACACTTCTGCACTTGCACTAACAGCTTGCTCAGTTGGCGGTACAGCTGATTCTATAGGTGTTTCAGCAGTATCGGGCTTAGCTTCTTCTACAACCAATTCTGCAACTTCAGCGGCAGCAAGAACTGGTTCTTGAGTTTCAACTTTGGATTCTGCAGTGCTTGTTTCTGGACTCACAGGAGCAGCATCTACCACCTCCTCAGCACTTGCACTAAGAGGAACTTCTGCAGATTCTACAACAGCTTCTGGGGCTGTAATAACTGGTTCTTGAGTTTCGACTTTAGATTCTGCAGTGCTTGTCTCTGGACTCACAGGAGCGGCATCTACCACCTCCTCAGCACTTGCACTAAGAGGAACTTCTGCAGATTCTACAACAGCTTCTGGGGCTGCAATAACTGGTTCTTGAGTTTCGACTTTAGATTCTGCAGTGCTTGTCTCTGGACTCACAGGAGCAGTATCTACCACTTCTTCAGCACTTGCACTAGCAACAGCAAGTTCAGCTGATTCAACAGGCGCTTCAGCTGCTAGCGTAGCATGTGTAGCTTCTTCGGGGGCCGTTTCTGCAACCTCCGGGGCTGCTAAAACGGGCTCTTGGGCTGGTGATTCTGTTTGAGGTTCAGTGGTTGCTTCGGGGTTAGTGATGGATGTAGCTACGGTTTCTGAAGCTGCAACTAAAGGCTGCTGTGAGAAAACTCCAGAGTCTATAAGTTTAACGGGAAAGGCAACTAAGGTCTTGTAGGAGAGAAGAGCTGCTCTCTCGTCTGGAGCTTCTGCTGCTGAAGAAACATTCATAAAGTGTTAAGGGTGCACACAACAAAACAGTTTATTCATAGATGTTGTATTCTCAGCAATAGATGGTACGCTTACAGTTTAAAATAATATAAAAAATATCACTCCCTAAAATTACCAAAGCTCTAGAATTGTCCATGTCCACACTAAGGTGTACAACAGCGGTTTGACGTCCAACTTCAACACTGTGCGTTACAAAATTACAGGAACGTAGACTTAAAAGGAAGACACTAATAGTATAGATAATGCTATATTCATTTTTTTAACACAGAAAAGGAGTCCCATGAGGTTTAGTGCGTGGACCATCACATTTCATCTTCCACAAGCTTGTTATAATAATACTGAACTATAACACTATAAGAATACACTGTCAGATGTTGACTAAAGGTTGTAGCTTTTGGTTAAAACGATGTCAACACACTTCTATCTAAGCTTAGACTCTACTGCCATCTACTGTTGAGAATACACTTGGCACAAAATACTTCATAATGAATTGCACGGTTTAAAAAAGCAATTTAGATCAAGAGTCCTCTGCCACACTTGTCCGGCTGTCCCAATCTAGCACCAAACATTAGCACACTATCATTACACTTAATGAAAACTGGGGAATGAACTTGTATAGAGGTAGAATTAAAACAATAAACACAGATGTCTTTTTTTGTAACCACTGATTAAAAAAAATATCGATCCAGTCATCAGAGCAAAAACATCATCAAAGTTAGTGGTTTACTTTAGGGTCAAAATGAAAATGGAAAGAAAAAAAAAAGGGAGGAGGAAATAGACAATCGGCCTGTGGAAAAAGACAACTTGAAATTTCAGTCCAACGATAATAAGAGTTATACAGAAACATTAAACAATCTTAAATATTCATAGCCTTTAATGTTATCACATTCTGTGGGTCTTACTTTTGGTCTCGGCTGGTCCTTTAGCCCCAGTGCAGAGTCTAGCAACAGGACGACTCCTCAAGGAACACAGGCTCTCCAGCTGCAGACACTGAGGAACAAGCAACAAAAATAAAGTCAAGTTTCATCCCCAATACATTCTGTTCAACTACAAAGGTCACATCATAGAGCTTTAGTGCTAAAAATATAGTACAACTCACTATCTACTACTACTGTCTTTCTAAATGTATTTATTTAGTATTTATTTAAAAGGGATAATGCACATTAATGAACACCACAAAAATACATGTGTAAATGCGCAGAAGTTAGCATATATTCTTGTAACGTCTATGTTAGTTTAGATAATTCACCTCTGTAAACAAATAGCTTAGCACAATCATTGCATTGTGTCCAAAGGAAATGGCAACAAATAAATGCTACATGGCCTCTGTTCTTTCATTTGTGTAATGAATAATTTATAGAATTAATCTTCTAACTATAATTCAATATTATTAAAATATTATTAAATAACTATGACTTTTTTCCCACAAATTTACATTTCCAAACAACCATGAGCTGCCAATAAAAAGATTTTGAAGTATTAATTTCAAATACGTAGATTTTAAATGACAGAACGTCAAGATAACCTTTTGGGATTTGGGACGTTTTGGCTCGATTTTAGAAGCTGTTTATTATGTGTTTTTAAGATTTAATATATGTATCTGCGGAGACGCTATATTGACTGTACATAAGAAAAACGAGAACTAAAATAATTAGTCCCCATGCCTCGTTTTTCCATACATATTTGAGGTTTTGGTTAACCCGAGTTCAGGGAGGGTTTGTCCTTTAGATTGGGCTTGACGTACCTGATGGTCCTTTACTGCTTAAATATGAAGAATCTTTTAAATGTTTGAACTGCTTTACATTGCAGGCAACTGTTTCTATTTAATGTACACATTTGGGGCACTGATTCACACGTTTAAGCAATTTTTCAGCCTTTTACCTTGAGAGAAGCCACTCGCCCTATCCGAAGCAGAGAGGTCGCCATCTTGTGTTCCTGCTGATATTATGGTCCGGGAGCAAAATACGGTTGACTTCAGTTCCGCTGACCCATCATGTACGCAGTAAAAATTTGAGCTTTGAAGGCTATAGGTCTACACCCTAAATGTGGAAAATGTGTAAATGTATCTCAACCAAATACGGCACACAAGAAAAGGACATTAAACTAACTTAAATTTTGTTTATAGCCCTATATCAGAAATAGATGTATACATTAATCTTTAAACGACTGAACTATACAATACCTGAGTAGGTTATGCAAAATACTGGCGGGAGTTTAGCTCAGCGGTTGCTTCTACTTTACTTCAAACAATATCAATAATTTCATGGGAACTTAACCTCGGGGGCTTCCTTCCGTTTTTTTATTAATTTATAGTCTACTCGCTGTCCTATCATAATATCTCTATAGATCTAGACCTGCTCCGTTCCACACAATTTTGACAACTAGGTTCGATTCCCGGACGGGACGGGACGAGGACTCTCCTGGAGAGTCCCTTTATCATTCAACACTAAAGAGTAATACATTTATGACATTCTAATGCATTTAATGAGATAGAAACCTAAAAGATATCTCAAACAACTGAACCTGCTGAAAAAAAATACACAACAGAGATAATCATTTTTTTTATTATTTATTAAGAAGCAATAATCGTTATTCCTTGCAGCTGTTTGTGGATGCAAGCAATGCAATTACTCATTTCAATTAAGAAAATATTTGCTTTATAGTGCACTAGTTTGTCTTTTTCTGACACCACATTCAATGCAAGCAAAATTACTTGAGTTTTTTTTTAAATGTTGAACAGACATTTAAAGTAATATCCAGAGTGCGTATTTGTGCAGCGGTTTAGCTCAGAGTTACATCAGTACCGAGTTGCATAAGCCAAGGTAAGAACTGCATGCGCTCCGCTCCGCCACGTACTTCGCAATAGTTCGCGCCAAGGGTGTTTAAAGAGTGGATGACGGCCTATAAACTGTCTGTTGTGGTAAGGGACTTGGGTTTATTGAATGCAACAAAAGTCGTGGTTGGGCCAACCATGGAACGCCCTCTAGTGGACTTTGGCTGTGTTAGAGTATCGATGGAAAACTATTAATGAGACAATAAATAAAGATTCCACGTTAGCGTTTATGATTACCACAAAAAAATATATTACTTTTCAATTATTTCAGATACTCTTTTCCAGACATATGTTGGAGAGTATCACAGGTGTGTCCCTATCAGTCAGTTTGAGCTATTAGGGAAATGAAGCATTTAAACACCTTCAAACACAAATACTATAATAACTTTTGTGTGTTTTTTTTCTCTAAATGTGATCATACTACTCCATTGCAAACTGAATCTTTTCACCATGACATTGTCATTGTACTGAGTCCTGGTCAATGTAAAACATATTGATTTATTTGAAGTCAGCTCAAAGTACAGTTACTTCAAAATATATTCACTCAAGTAAAAGGACATAACTTGTACAATTATGTGTTCATAATAATACTGCTACAATTACTACTTCAGGGCAACACAATTTTGAAGAAATATCCAATTACAATTGTTATGACCGATGAATATTGGAATTGGGATTAGAATTGCAATATTGTTTTTAAGCAGTGTTAATGCTTAATAGAAAATATTAAATATGGTTAAACTTCCACAAGAATCACATCTTTCAGAACAATTTTGTGAAAATGAAACTGACAAGAATGCAGTTTTTTAACATCTTTTTTAGTTTCGTGCACAATTATATTGCCCCCCAAAAAAGTCTTAAAATTAAAATTAAAATTGTGATTTTGATTCAATTTTTTAATAGTGAAGCCCTATTTCCTATCAGTCATTTTAGGAACACCTCAAATAAAAACTCAAAAGAATTAAAGAGTTTAAAAACGTTAGTAAACAACAAAAGTATGAACCTTAACGTTATACAACAAAACAAACAGAAACAGAACCGACCCCTCAGCTGACACACAGGCGTGAACTTCTCCACTTTAACTAGGGCTGTCAGTGTTTATGCTGACAATTAACTGATCAATTGTTATTGATCAATTAACTCTGATCAAACTACTGTTTTGGCCGGCATCCTTTTGGAGGGAGAAAGTGGGCCTTGTCAAAACTGCAGCCTGCTGTCAGAGCAGCAGACATAAGTGTGAGTGAGAATCACATAAATTACAAAGTTATTTACAGTATCAAGTGTTCAGCTCGTACAGGCATACTACAGACCTCGAGCTACAAAACAGTTTGTATTGGACAATAAATGGTCTAATATTTGTAGAGCTATAGCTCTAGAATAGGCACTACACACTATGACTGTTTTTCTCACAATATAGCTGCTGTAGTTTCACAATAAACAGAGTTCAGTCGTCTAGACGTCCTGTTTTTGAAGTACATTCAGTCTGCACTCTCCATACGACCCTGTGTAGAGATGAGGAAGTATCACATTGACTGTATGACTCGACCAGAGTGGCTGGAGAAGGGGCAGTGATAGAAGCTTTATGGGGCTAGGGGTGGTAGCTTAATCTGGGGCCCCACACAAATTATATATATATATATATAAAATAATCACAAAGTCATCCGATTTTAAAAAGTGATCTAGTGACAGCAACAGTTTTAACTGAACTGTAACGAAAAGGCCTCAAAGTGAGATTTATCTGAAAACCTATGAACTTTATGTGATTCTAAACTCCACTGATGCCTGAACATGGCTGTCTATATAAAGTGTATCCATAAAGCACTTTTGAGAGTAAACATTTTTTTAACTGAAATACTTAAATACTGAAATACCCTGTCACATTCAGGGCGTAGTTTAGTTTTTTTATATATAATCTTCTGTCCAGCCTCCATTTTGTAATTTGTAGCTCCTTTGGCTGCACTCAGACGTCCTTGTAGGTCCCCAGGGAGTAAAACAAATCTTCTGCCTTTGCTTGAATGTTTACATTCATCTTGTTTTACAGGATTTGGGAGTTATCTGTTAACATCAGCAATTCCTCTTGAATATAAGAGTGGCTGGAGGCATGTTCTTCCAAGTCTTTTTCTGCATCAATTGTCTCTCCACAAACTGAACAGCTGCAGGACAGATGGATGTTGTTGTCTCCGTGTCTCTCTCATCTCTAAAACGAACAGGATTTGGTTTTAATGGTATCGACTGGGATGCATCTGCTGTTGTTTGATTAAGCGGGACTCACGTGAAAACACTGAAGACAGGGCTGCACTTAAGTCTCTTGGGAATTTGGGCTCGAGTTTTCCAACACGTCCTTTCCGGAGCACGCGTCCTCAGGTTCCTCTTTGCCACATTGTATTTGAAAAGTCTGCGTCCCAGTCTGTTCTGTAACACTAGTCTGTGGCATGTGCGTGCCCATGTGTTCCTGCAGGTCTTCTTCTGCCTCAAAAGTCTGGATTTTGTGCATTTCCATGTGTTTCACCAAAGATGCCCTGTTGTTGTACATTTTTCCACACTCAGTGCAGCATCTTTCAGACTGAAGTTTAGAGGTCCTCAGCTCGGGGTGTCTCTGGGTGTGACGCGCCAGCAGTCTCTCTGTGTAGAAACCCTGCCCACAAACCGAACAGCTGAAGGGCATATTTCTTTTCGTGTGTGTTTCTTGGGTTTCATTTTGACTGGTACTTGTCAGGCCTTTGCGGTTCTTTTCATGTATGATCGTGTGCTTCAGCAGGCACATCTGGTAAGCGAACAGCCTCCCGCAGTCTGTGCATTTGTATTCTTTTTTCTTTGACTGTTCGGTGCGCTCTGTTTGCGGGTGAGAATGTTGCAATACATGTTTTTTAAATCTGCTCTTATTGTAAAACCCTCGCTTACAGATGGAACACTTGAAAGGTTTAGTCCCGACTCTATTGAACGCAGATTTGTGCATCAACATGTGGCTGTCTAAGAACCGTTTCTGGTTGAATGTTAATCCACAATCTGAGCATCTGAAAGGTTTCTTTGTGTGTTTCTTTGTGGCTTGTACAGTGTTGGCTTGGTGTAAAAAGAGCAGCTCTTCGTAAGTCATCGGGCACATGTGGTTGGACATGTGCTGATCCAGCTCTTCCTCAGTTAAAAAGCTTTGTTCACATACTGGACACTGGCGAGGTCTATAGCTACTGTTCAAAGGATTCATGCTAAAGTCTAGATTCTCAAAGCTCGGGCCAGCTTCCTCTGCTCGTTCATCTGTTGGTGGTAATATTGGCGCTGCTCCCGATGTCAAATAATGTGTCATGTATGTTTGCAGATTTGCAACCTCAGACTGAGAATTGTCGTCTTCATCCCTATAATTGTTGTTAATAAAACTCCGACCTGAAACACAAAACGTTAGATTTAGTCACGCCAAACAGACCGGCGCTTTCACTCAGAGCGCTCCATAAAACATGTGTTGATTTGTTTTAGATCTAGTTTAGACTTGATCTTTATCTCTGATGGCACATTTCACTGGGCTTGAGACAGGCACAATGTGTAGAATGTATGGAAGTGGATTAATAAATTTACTGATGTCAGAGGCATCTATGTCAGAAAGGCCTAGCAAAGACCAGGAATCAAACCCAGGGCCTTCTTGCTGTAAGGTGATGGTGCTAAGTCACCTTTACCTCACTGATTTTCAAAACAGAGCAGTGTCTAAGGCCTTATATAATCCATTTTACCTGAAGGCAGCGCTGTGTCCTCACTCGTCAACAGCTGTGCCGTGATAAAGCTCTCTTCGTACTGTTTCTCTTCAATGTGGGGGGGCTGAGGAACCATATCTGTAGACAGAGCACCACCTGCAGAGGAAATAAATCACAAAATGTAACCATACAGGCATTAGAGGCGGGTGTTGTTATAGTTTGTGATAACATAAAACACACTTTTCTTAAGTTGCTATAGTCTTAACATCCAATAGAAATATCTTGAATGAACCTTTCAGTTAATGCATTATAATCGATGCACATCTGAATGACACGAACACAAATTCACTTCAGGCGACATAAAAACTACACACGTCTTTGAGTTTGGAGCTTAAAGATAATATATTGATGCCGTTAACCGTAATCACGTTCCTCAGATTGCATTAGATTATATAATCACGACGTGTTCCGTACCGTAGAGCTGGGCCCGTGCCTCATCTTCGTACTCTCTTATGGTTATCTCCAGAATCTCAAATATCTCTTCCGCAGCTGCAGCCAGTCGCTGCTTCACCAACTTTCTCACCTTCACTGGGACTTTAAACATTTTACACCCGCTTACACCGCTCCACTCACGGACTGAATCTTCTGATCAGCAAAGGTTGAATTTGCTCGATTTAACAAACGCTTTGAACATTTAAACGAACAGACGCCATCTTGGATTCTTCTTCTTTGTATTTCACGGCGGTTGATAACCAACATAAAAGGTGCATTACCGCCCCTACTGATCAGAGTTTAAATCCCAAATAAAAGGCCTGTTCGATTAATTCACTAAAAGCTTTTCGACTGTGTAATGAATGTGTCATGTTTAGATCATAAAGTCCCCCTCATTAAATCTTCAATCAGTTTTGTTTCTCTGTGTATTATACAAACTGCAAATAAATACAACATGTGAAACTTTCTTCCTGATACCGCTCACACAATCCTGTTGGAGTTTAACCATTAGTTTACGTTAGAGCTCTCTTTGGAAATGGAGTTTTGATGTTGCTGATTAGACTGTGTTTCATCGCCCCTGCCCGCACTCCATAGTCTTCCTCCTCATTGTAATTGTTACATAAATGTGTGTTTGTTTTGCGGTCTAATCTCACACAACCTCAGTCCCGCTCAAACTTCTACTGCTCACGTGAGTAAACGGTCTTTTACCGCCACCAAGTGGACGGAAGTGTCCAATGCCCCCTAACGTGTCTATTTTATAGATCATGCAAAAAAGGTGCATTCAGTTTCATTTGGTGTCCAAAATATACTTTAGCAAGGGCCATATTGGAAAGTTCAGATGATTCTTGTTGGCGTTTACTAGTATGTGATTATCAAGAGCAATTATATTTTCTAGATTAAATTATATGTTGTGATTAATATTTCTTACAGACTTTACACTGACTGGGCTCTTTATAAAGTGGTCACTAGTGTTGTCCATTAGCTTCATGGTTTGACGGTTTGGGGACTCAGAGCTGGTTGTCTGCAGACCTTGGTTGTAATAGGGGTTATTTGAATTACTGTATTTCATTTAACCAGTCTGCACAATCTTGCTGCTCACCCTTTTTGTGACAATTCTCCTTAGATCTTCTACAACAGCAGGTTTGTCATGAGCATACAGTTAGATACATCTCTGTTTTTGTTAGAATTTAAACGTCTACACTGCAAGTAAGTCTCTAGGAGGTTTATTAAAAAGGTATAGAAAACCAACAGACCCCGCAGGCATGACGAGCTGATTCTGTGAAACTCAATCATTAACGGAAAGGGGCGTGTTCACAAATATTGACCTCAGTCTTTACAAACTCAAAAATGCTTGAAGATTCATCGTTCCTGAGAATCATAAACTAATATTTAGTTGCATAACCACGAGTTCTGATAACAGCTTCACATCTGGGGTGCATTCTCGCTGGTGTGTTTGGAGTCACTGTCTTGTTGAAACACCCATTTCAAAGGCATTTCCTCTTCAGCATACAGCAACATGACTTCTTCCAGTATTCATATATAGTCCATGATCCCTGGTGTGCGATAAATAGGACCAACACCATAGTACGAGATACATCCCCATATCATGACACTGTGTACTGTGGCTTGAATTCAGTGTTTGCAGGACGTCTGTGGCCCTTAGGCCCGAAAAGAACAATCTTCCGCTCATCAGTCCACAGAATATTACACCATTTCCTTTGAGGCCAGTCAATTCTTTGGCAAATTGTAACCGCTCCAGCACATGTCTTTTCTTTAACAATGGGACTTCTTGCTGGTGGCTTGGCTTCCCATAGATGTCGTCTCATTGTTGCAGGACTCACAGGAAACCTTAGCTCTTCTTTGATCCTCCTGGAGCTGATCATTGGCCGAGCTTTTGCCAGTTTAGTTATTCTCCAATTTCTTCCTCGCCTTTCTGGTTTTGGCTGCACTTCTTTGTGGGGTTTCCCCTTTTTTATTAATTTCTAAATCAAAGAACGCTCTTCTTCTGAACAGAGTCTTGAAAAACCCATTTTACTCTGATTTTCAAGGACAAATGCACAGGTTTCAGGTTTCAGTTTATTTGTCATATGCACATTCAACACAGGGTCAAAAAAAGCAATGAAATGCTTTGGATCTGAAGAACCGTTAGACTCGCTAAGATGCTCATGAAGTACTAATAACATGCAATAATAGTACATGTGCAAAAGTGTGCAAAAAGAGATAAGTAACAATATAATAAACATATAATAAAAAAAGTACAATAATAAAAAGAGAAAAATACCAAGGTGCAGTTGGATTTAAGTAAAGTGTAAGTATTTCACAGGTGGTAAAAAACTTCAGATGAATTTGTATTGCACATGATATAGTATTGCACATACATGATACATGATGTGCATGATACATACATTCAAATGGTGAAGCAGCAGTAAACATATTACGTAAAGTGATTTAGTGCAGTATTATTGAGAGTTCAGTATTGTTGGGAGCATTATTGAGAGTTCAGTAGTCTGACAGCTTGGGGGTAGTAAGTGTCTCTGAGTCTTTTAGTGCGTGCTGGCAGGCTCCTGTATCATCTACCAGAGGGTAGCGGACGGAACAGTCCTTGTGCTGGATGAGTAGGGTCCTTAGTGATGCTGCGGGCCTTATGCAGACCCCTGCTGTGGTAAATGTCCTGGATGGGGGG
>JAVQKC010128649.1:0-12103 GCA_036025475.1 Philypnodon macrostomus
GTATGTTACAGATATGTATGTTACAGATGTGCATGTTACAGATGTGCATGTTACAGATGTATATGTTACAGATGTGTACATTACAGATATACATGTTACAGATGTCTATGTTGCAGATATGTATGTTACAGATGTGTATGTTACAGATGTGCATGTTACAGATGTGTATGTTACAGATGTGCATGTTACAGATATGTATGTTACAGATGTGTATGTTACAGATGTGTATGTTACAGATGTGCATGTTACAGATGTGTATGTTATAGATATGTATGTTACAGATGTGTATGTTACAGATATGTATGTTACAGATGTGTATGTTACAGATGTGTATGTTACAGATGTGTATGTTACCGATATGTATGTCACAGTAACAAAGCACTTATCAAACATTAAACATATTTAGAATTATCAATTTTAAATAAGTCCAAAATCCTTGTGCTGTGCCCTCCGGGGGAACAGCTTCATCTAAAGGACCAGCTGTAAGTCCTCGTGTCTGTTCAACTCTGGGACCGGCCCAGATTCAATATCTTATATATAACCCTAAATCCTAAATCTACTAACGTCAACATTATGAACACAAAACTGGCACAAGAAAGGTTGGCTTGATATATTCATCTTTCTTCTAAAAAACATTTGCAAAAGCCTAGTGTCAAGTCTTTGTGTGGTCTTTATTTCTGGGCATGTGTCCTCAGCCCCACAGCCCTTTATGTAGAAACTTGTTAAACTGGGCATCAGGCAACTCTCAGAAAGTCTGTGTTTTGCTAAACCACTGATCTATTAACCAACTGCACACAATAATGTAAACAAATATTTGTGATGGTAGAAGGCTCGCACCAAAAGTCCACTTTTGCTACAATGGATGAACGTTTACCTGAAGATACACAACTTTTACATTTGTAAGATGCAACCTCGTTTAGCAGAAACATTATTGTTATAGAAATTAACTGTTTTATGTACAGCATGACCATACATAAAAATAATCAGCATGTATTCAAACACAAGAGGTGCTCAATGATTAACAAACGCAGCTAAAGGTAGATAAGCCTGTGAAAGGACCAACACACTATGGCACTTACTCTTCTGACCGTATCTTGTAAAGGAACCACCAATGATTCTGGTTTGTGGTGTACCAACTGAAGGTAGGTCATTTGAATACAGCTTGCAATATTCAAAAGAACATGAGGTACAGTTGAATCAGGATTATGATGCCATTTCCTGGTTAGTCTCCTGAGTCCTTGTTGTCAGTGTGAGAAGTGTACTTTAGTCGAAACATACCTACAAAAGACAGACGAAAAAATGAGAAAACTTCAACCTCTCTGCTTCATGTTATGCACTGAAGCTAATTACACTGTTAATTATACTTTATCTGGGGTTAACAACTCCTGCAAAAAGCATAGGAGCCTGTTAAATGTAGATCTTGACTATATGTGATCATAAATAAATCAGAAATAAAGTAATGACTACCTTTTAATTAATGCCCCCAAAAAGTCTGAACTACATGGCACTGATCATAAAATGGATGGCATAAAGATAATAAAGTTTTGAAATCTGATTAAAACTGCTCTACTTAACCTACCACCTGGGGATTTTTTTGCATAGTCCACACCTTGTTGAGCTGAGTCCATGGGAGGCTGCTTACAGTCTTCAGCCCTGTGTCCACTGGTGCCACAGTTATAACACGAAACATGCCCTGCAGCCTGCTTCTGTCCTACATTTCCCATCATGCCATGGTAGTGACTCTGGTCATGTGACAACGGGCTTTGGCGGTAAACGGGCGGGACCATCATGGGGTACGGATAGGGCGTGGCTCCGTTTCCTGCTGAGCTGGATGAGGCGATGAAGGGGCTGAGGTGGAGCAGGGGTCCCAGCGTGAAGAGAGACGGCCCGTGGGTGAACTGTTGTAGGTATCCCGCTGTAGCGTATCCAGGCATCGCCCCATAGGCCCCGCAGTTACCACGGCAACCGCAAGAGCTGCACACACATGCTGATGGATGATCGCAGTCCAATGGTGAAGAAGGGCTAGTGGTTGGGGAGTAGAAGTTATTTCGGGGAATGGTGCTGGTGTGAGACTTTGAGGTGGTGCAGGAAGAGACTAAGGGACACGAGAAAGGTCCCGACGCAGTGGGGGGCGATGAAGACGACAGGTGGAAGTGCAGAGGTGGGTGAGAAACATGATGATGGCTGTTGGAAGTAGACGTCAGAGCCGAACTAGTCTCCACCATTAGTCCCATGGTGCCACTGACCGGGCCACGACAGACCACAGAGTCCTGCTGCAGTCCTGGAGAAGACCCATCCACATTTAGACCTGGGAAAAGGGTCTCCAGTCTCATCCCAACACCAGAGCCAAAACCTGCTCCGAAGCCCAGAGGCTTAGCTCGATCATCAGCAGGCGGTGGCGGTGGAGGCCTTGGTTTTCGTGGTGAGGTCATAATTCGGGCCGGGTTACAGAGGAGGGGCTGCTGGGAGAAAGTGGGCTGTGGGGAGAAAGGTGCCTGGGGGACACTGAAAGGAGGAGGGTCCGTTTGAACAGGCAACACCTGCGCCGTGGGACGGGTGGAGTTAGCACAGCTTGAGTTTAGGACATAGAAAATTGACCTGTCCTTCTCAGGGCTGGCACTACGGGCATCTGGACCAGACACACCTAAAGACATAGGGACATACTGCTTTAGATGAACCATCGCAAGGCAATCATTGTAGTGTTTTTTTATTCATTTGTTTAATGTGTTTCAAATTGCATTGGTCTGTTGTTGGTTTATGAATTGAATTCAGAAGTAGCTACATTTGTACTAAGTATTAGAATAGTCGGTCAAGCTAAAAGCGCTTTCTACAGATACTCTTTAAGGTTCCACTGGTGGCACTCAGGAGTTCTGTGCAGTTCAAACTGGTAGCTTTATTTAGACTTAGTTTAGTTACAGTTTTATCCAGTTTTACTCTTGATTTAGTCCTGTATGGCCCTAATTTAGATGTGATATGGTTTAGACCTGATTTTTACCTGGTTTAATTCTACTTTAGTCATTGTTACACCTAGTTTAGCCTTGAAGTGGCCCTTGGAAAGCCAATACAGATGTTACCTGATGTGAAAAGTCTGGGAGCCACTTATCTGATTTGTTGGTTGCCACAAATGTGACTATGGCTTAGCTTTTCTGTACATTGTTATGGGCATACAATTATGTGGAAAAAAATTAGTGTGTTTTAGTGTGTCACTGACGTCTGTGTATGTCTCTGGTCCTGTCGAAGCTAGAGTCACAACAGAGCGGGGTCCGGGGGGAGCAGGGGGAGCTGGAGTACCCCGAGGACGAGGACGAGTCTGTGGACACTGGAGGATGGTGGGCTGAAACCTCCACCTCCACACACAGCTCTCCTGTGAAACAACATTTTTATTTGACAAACTCACATGCACATTCAACATTATTAAGTAATTCAAAGGAAATAGCAGAACATAGATAGTTAGGTAATTAGGCCGAATATGCTTGCCTGCATTTGAGGTGGGGTGCATTGAAGGTCCCATATGACTAGATGGTGTCACTCTAGCAATGCCACTGCACCTCTTTTCCATCTTCATCTCCCTGCTGAACACATACAGATAATGCATTGGATTTATATAGAGCCTTTTAAGATATTCAAAGTGCTTTACATTGCATTATTCATTCATTCTCCACACCCAGTGGTGGTAAGCTACTACTGCAGCCACAGCTGTTCTAGGGCTCACTGTCAGATGAAGTAGTAAGTAATCTGGGTTTATTTAAAAAGTAAAATCATCAATTATTACCTATATGAAAAAACACAAGACAGCAACATAATTGTGTGTGAAACAACCACTAGGGGGAGACACAGCTCACTGTTCAATGCTCAATGTTTTTTTTTTGACTGACATCTTCATGGAAACTGCTGCTGGATGTTTTACAGAGTGCTCCTTGTTTAAGCATGCACACACACGTGCTGTGGGACCAATGGAGAACTGTTGATACTAGGAATGGAAACTTGATTGAATGCTAATAAGTCCAAGATCATATCAGGAATACTGTGTGCCCATTGGTTTAGTTGTTTTTGTGTTTTAGGTGTGTTTTATCTCAGCTCTAGTTAACTATTGACATTCTTCTGCCTGGAAGCACCTGTAGATCGGTCTTTTGGTTAATTGTTAATGGGGCAAAGTCACTAATATATCCTGAAACCACCATAGTCCCACCATAAGTGCAACAGTACGATTTTGACTTGCTTACTGCTCTAATACTAGACCCTTGAGAATGGAAAAGTATGTATTAAGATTTATGATTGGTAAACCTCTCCAATAAAGCCACATGGTCCTAAGACTGGAAAACAATAGCTGACTATTCTCTCACGAGTCACTACCGCCCTGCTCAGCTGACACATATCTCACTGTTTTCTGCGCATTACAAAGAGAAAATAAAGATGATCTTTTGTTGCTCTAATAACTAAATCATGAATAGGGACACATTGGTTTTACCATGTATCTGACTGTGATGTGCTAATGACCAAAAGCTAGTAATCAACTGTTGAATTTGTAGAACACTAGGCTCACATAGGCCCCCAACTAACATGGGGCATTTTATTATTTTTCAAATGTATGGGTCATTTCTTCTTCAAAATGCAATATTATAATGATGTAATTTCTCTCTATTTGGTTTTGGGACCATTAGAACCCATGTTAATCTTACTTACTCCACAGATTTCTGTAGCTCAAGTTGAGTCCTCAGTTTCTTTTTAGCTCCTTGTGTCAGGTCGTATTTATTTAGATCCTCCTCTGTCAGGGCTAAAAACTAAAAATAAAGAATGTAAGTGAATAAGGGAAGAATAAGAAACATTTCAGATACACTGCACACTCCATGATAGAGAGCATCTAACCTCTTCCATGGTGAGCTGCTTAAAGACTGGGTAGTATTTGTGGAGCCGCAGTTTTCGAAGCCAGTCCAGAATCCCGTTCTGCTCCGGAGCACAGGCCTGGGACTGTGGGGGCGCAAACTGATGGGACGGGGGGCGAGAGAGGGAATGGGAGTATGGGAGGCACTGGGATTGTGAATAGGAGAAAGACGGGGAATGTGAAAGCTGAGGACTGGCCTGACAAGTTGGTAGATGATGATGGTGGTAGGAATGGAGGATTGGACCAGGCTGGTGCTGTACTGGGGCATCACCTGTACTGGGATGGGGTGGAGGGAGAGGGGGCAGCTGGGGATGAGGAAAGGCCTGTGGAAGCGGTGGAGGGAGGGGGGAGAGGGTGTGAGATGAACGGGGCATCACTGAGTTGTGGGCGCTGACCACGGGCAGGACACTCGCCACTTTGTACATAGCCCTGAGCACGTAAAACCAGAGTAGAGTTATAAAAGCAGGCGTGTTAATAGTACATGAACATTTTCAGACTTTCAGAATATCTTACCTGTTGACACCTTTGTACTGCACCATAAATCCAGGATCTAAGTGAAGAAGAGAAGGGACATTTTTATTCCCAGCCCAGCTTCACAGCCCAACCGATATGGAGTTTTGGTGCCAATGCCGATACCCATATACTGGCCAAAGATCTTTCAAGCATTTTTCTCCTCATACTTTAATCTTGCAATTTACTGAGCAATTTACACCTGACATTTACAAGTACCCATTCAAGGCACTAACAAGGAAATCTAAACACATTTATATTAGCCTGGGGTCTCCTGTCTCTAAACACTCAAAGCACTATTTAAGTATCCTATATCCAGATGAAGTCACCCTCAAAGGATCAATGCCTCGAACACTCACCAACATGAAGTCACAGGCTCCCCAACACAAACATGCCATACTCAAATACCAGCCCAAAATAGAAACAGCTCTCTAACACCTCCGGAACACAAACTCTACATGCTCCCTGCGCACTTACCTTTTTAGTCACGGCTCATTACAATATTTCAAGTTCTTTGAACACACAGTATATGTATATGATACGACAGTAGCCAAGTGGCGAATTTCATTGAATGTATTTAATTGATTCTAATTAATTAATTAATTAATTAATTAATTAGTAGTTGACTTACTATTGTTTACATTGTGCCTAAATAGTTTTGTTGCTGCTCAAGTTTTATTTAAAAATAGATTTGAGATATAAAAGGGTTAAAGGTATTATCATAATATAGTGGCATAAAACAGAATACTCATTAATATCAATTATCACAATATTTATGGATGGAATTTATTGTCCTTCAAAAATGGCCTATCCATGGGAGCGTAATGTAAAAACAATAGCTTTAATAGTTCTAGTACAGAAGACAATGTACTTACTAGAGCTGGAAGTGAATGGACAGGTGGAGGCTGTAGAGGCAGCACAGGGAGAAGGAGAAAGTGGAGGCAGGGGCGAGGGGAGAGACGTGGGGCCGGTGGGTGAGAGAGGTGGGGTCACTGTGAAGAACGTCTGGACACTGTGGTGCTGGAGGATATGAGAGGGCAGTGTGCTCAGGCACCTGAAGAAGAGAGGAATAAAAAACGATGATGGACAAAATAAGGCACATAACCAATTAGAGGTGGGCCATATGGTAGAAATATCACGATTTTATTAAGATTTTATCACATTTTTAGTTAACTTTGTATTTTTTGTCTTACACAGAAGACTACTGCATAATCCTTAATATTATTCATTTTTAATTTTTTTTATATGAACACTGGCATTACAGTAAAAATTATGATGAAGAGCAGAGCATAAATAAATGCACTGTATCATGATTTTCACAGGTTAGCAGATCGTGACACCTTCACACCACCATTAGATTTTTTACCGCCATATCACCCACTCCTATAACAAATAATACTTGTTTATTTTATGTGTGTTGTTACTAAGGTATTTTGTTGTCTCTGTAAGGAATTTAGTTTAATTGAACCCACACTTCTAATGCTGTTGTGGCAATCTGTAACTGGCAAAGACCTGGTCAGGAGGACCTAGCTGCAGAAATAGCCTTTTTTGAATGTTTTTGGTTTATGAGTACCCGTTGAAAACACACTTCAACACAGAGAGAAACAATTACTGTATAATAAATACTACCCACTTTGGATCCATGGTCTGAGGGAGGAATTTCTCCACGCCTTCATCGGGAAATGCTTGTGACAGCTTTAGGAAAAACAATATTACATTATTAAACAATAATAAAAGTGATTTATTTGTCATTATACACAAGCTGTACAACATAACAGTATTGATGCAGTGTTCGTCCTGATATTACTGTATACAATCTCAAACTTTGAATTATTATAATATTCTGATTATTATAATGATAACCCCCTCTCGTTCGGACCTGTGTGAGCAGCTCTGTCACCTCCTGCTCAGTTCGAACAACAGACGATACAAATCCATCAGACCAATGAGCCTGGAGAGAAGTGGCTTTAGTTAATACAAAAAACCCTACAGTTTAATTGTTCATTTTAGTTTTTAGTTTACCTCAAACATCAGCTCAGTGGTGTCCTCAGACTTGTGTGTGACTCCTCTGAGTACAATCCTTTCAATAATCACTAAATCAAATTACAAAAACAAGTGTTATTATGTAATTATGTTACATCTGTTCACGTTCTTCAACAGCTCGTCACATGTCATCAACACTATACTGAGTGAGAGAGATTTGAATCGGGGTAAACATGGCTCATTCATCTCTGCATAAAGTCGACTTCACCCTATGGCAAATAGCAGCTTCATATATTAGTACTACTCAAACTATAAACAACTTTTACTGGAGCTTATCCCAGCAACAATTAGCTGGAGTACACCCTGGACCGTCATTCATTTTCCCTAGCCTGGGAAGCCAGACTCTGTGCTGTACCAGCTTTGAGTCTGGTGACTCACTTGCATCAATTGATTTCTCGGTCAGCGAACAAGACAGCCTACACTGTGCAGATATAAAAAATGGAGATACTGATAAGTGTAGAATTAAATCAACATGGTGTGCAATAAACAGAAATCAATGACTCTCACTACTCGTGTGCACCATCTTGAATGTCATGGAGAAGGCGGTGAGGCAACGCACAACGCAAGCTTCACTGCAGATCAACCAATCAGGCTTCCCGGAGAATTTTGTACAGTTTGCCAGGCTACAGTTTGCCAGGCTACAGTTTCCCAACATATGCATGTCTTTGGACGTTGGGAGTGAAACCTAAAGTGACATGAGGAGAATATGATACCTTTACACAGAGAAACATTGTGCCAGGAAAAAGATTTTGTCCTGAACCGTATATATTTTTGAAAATCACAGCTGACACAAAAAAATCACTTATTTTTTCACCCCGTCTCTCTGCTGCATATATTTAGTTATTGGTGTGTGAGACGTGCCTGAGGTACAAAGACAGGTTGGGGCGGGCCTCCACCATTACATCTGTGTCATTAGATGCAATTGTGGGAAAGTTATGTAGGTGTATGCGCTCAGACAGCTCCTAGACACTGATTAACTACAGTAAAAGCAGAGACTGGGGTGTGATCAGATGATAAAGAATATGCATAAATGAAAGAAACTGTAATCTAATCTCTATCCTTCATCACCTCACTGTGTGTCTGGACAGCAGCTGCACTGGTCTCAAAATGCCTCCTGTCAATAAAAATACAACTACACTGCTCAGCAGTGCCATAATTATATTAAAGATGTAGTCTTGATGTTCACGAAAATTACCTATCAGACCCTAATCTATGATGTAAAGTAATCTGTCAGTAAGTATTTAGTTAGTTTGTCTTTTAGCACAATACAGTTGCAAATGTAGTTGTCGTCAGATGTAAAAAAATCAGGGGCCATTTCAGCCTTGTCCTGAAAGAGTTTAAAAAAATATTTATTATCATTATGAGATGGGGCCAAACTCTAGCCACAGGGGGTCAGTAAAAACAACTTTTAAGTGCAATATATATATAATGTATAAGGGTAACAAAAGCTTAATAGTGGAATGGAACAGTGTGTGTGTGTGTCCATAAAACAGAAATCCCAACTAAGTATCACACGTTATTCCAATGTCACTGAGTGCATTTCATGAACTTAATGCCTTTTTGCTATTATTTTTACTCCTTGTCACTGAGGTATTTTGATGCTTTGGTGATGATTGGCCCAAAGGAACCTTGAACATGAAACCATGTGCATCCTTTAGCTGCACACTACACACACACACACACACACACACACACACACACGCACACCTAAGCCTTGGGGCTACATTCTTTGAGCTTAGATAAAGAGTTCACATGTGCCAGCAGGCCACATCGTGTTCAGATGGGCTTAAATTTGTGTGGGCGTACGTTAGCACCTGTGATGCCTACAATACATTAGTAACACTGGTCAGGCAAAAGGCAATATACATCAAACTACAGTGACTATATATTGGAAGCAGTTTATTTTATAATGATCTACATGTCTATCCTTGTTTAGTAAAAAGAGGTGAAATAACCTGATTCACATGATAATGAATATATTGTAATGTACGTAGTTCATACTGTACTTTTTGTGGTTTTTCCTTGGTGGCTCTTGGCGGATGCAGGTGCCTCTTGGTTGGGGACAGCAGGAGGTAGAGGAGACGGAGGAAGAGAGATGCCTTTGTCCCCTCTCCCAAACGGGACAATGTTAACGTCTCTGGTGGAACTCTGCAAAAACAGAGATATGGCTTAATGTCGGTAAGTATAAAAAGAAAGCATCTGGGCATGACTCTAAGATACACCTAAGTGAACAAAAGCAGTTTATAAGGTTTTGGGCTAAAATAAACAGTTGAAATGTACAAGAAAATGATATAAACAGCAATCATCTTTCACACCCAAAAAACAAACATAAACAACCGCTTTAGGTATGGATGTGAAACGCTCTTAAGACGTCGTTTTTTCTGAAACGTGACATTTCTAAATGTAAATATTTGGACTGGACAGAGTGCCTCATTTGTGTTTTTGTTGTTATGTTAGGCCTTAATGTATTCCACTCTGGATGGAAAAGGCACTATCATAGTTCAACCATCATCTGCCAAAAACAACTCTGGGCTGCTGTGTTTAGCATTTCCGGACATAAATTACTGTAAAACAAACTTAGTTTGAACTCTTAAAATATGGTTGAAGTTCATAGCTTATACACAACACATTTACTAGTGTAAATGTATTACTGCCTTGTACAGCATTGAGGTCAGAATTTCCCAATTATTTGTAACCTGAAAAATCCAAAGCTCAAAATACCACACACATTCACAATACTTTATAAAATGCCGTAGTGTTTAGTCCAGCTAGTTCTGTGATCCCTCTTCTCATGATGGTCAGAGATGTTGAGGTAACGATTTTGTTAATCCTCTGTCACCTCTTTTCACTCTTTTGGAACTCAAGATAGATTTTCAAAGTGTGAAATCCCTGTAATGTGTGTCATAAAGTCAAAGGAAAGACGTGTGTGAGTTACAGCCTGCTGCTCACGCACATGCACACACGGCACAAGGCAAAAATCTGAAAACAATTAAGTGTGCCACTACCTGCCAACTGTCTGCACATGGGTTAAACTGATGGCAATGAGAAAACAATGATAATGTGTGTAAAGGAAATGTACAAATGCAATATTAATATGACAGTCGGTAAAAAGTAAACACGTGGCTAAGAGATTTATGGTTTCATTGTTTTATTTTATTGCATATTGACGTTTCTATTAAAAAATAGTGTTCAACTTTAAAGTATTTCCTCTGAAAAGACTCCAGCTGTTTTTGTTAAAGTATGTTTGTGCAAGTGCAAGATACGACAGGAGAGGACGGCATCAAACAGTATCTATCAAAGTTAAATCATAAAATAACAAACTGGGCACAGGCAGTTTAGGAGCTTTTTTATTAACCAAGAACTTTATGCAGGTTTGTTTGTAAATTAGCTAGGTTCCAGTCAGACACATCCTATTTTCAATGGGTTTCATATAGATTGTGATTTAAAACATGATTATCTTTTTGTCTGAGTGGCGAATAACTACACTTGCATACTCTGATGACTAGCGGCCAATGTCGGCTCTATGGGAAACACATGACTGACCTTAAAATAATTTCCCATAGGGCCATAAACATGTTTATTTTAACATTATAGGACACTTAAATCCATCATCACCAGAGTCGAGACACTTGATCACTGAGTTAGTACTGACGGCATACAGACTTTTCAATGAGAAAAGACAAAGCAATACTCACAAGCCCAGGTTAAAATAGAGATGTTTTGACATAATGTTAAAAATGTTTATAAGGTGTTGAGCACGTCTTTTACCACTGACCAGGCGGGACACCGGTGAGCTCTTCTCTTACAAGAGGTCAAGGTTCTACACTAATGTGAGGCCTGCTCCAATAAAAGCCAGTGTTGTAAATGTGCTGAAGGTGAGAGTAGATGAAGTATGTGAAGCTACAGATATACTGTGTTACTAAGAGTAATTGGGTAATGTACAATACTTTTATATTTGAGTTATTTTGTAACAATTGATTTAATTTTGTATAGCTTTTGGTAACTTTAATAACCACCTCTGACTAGTTCACAATATAAGCTTGTCATTGGAAATCTTCAGAGTTCTAGGGGAAGGAAGAGGGCCACAGAGAAGCCAGCGTTTACAGCTTCCTGGAGATTCACTGGAGACACACTCACTCACCACAGAGGGTTGATTTCAGCATACAGAAATGTGCTGACCTGCACTAAGCAGGAGCCAAGGGCAACAAAACACTAAATACAAACGCTCCTCTCTGAGCAGGGTACTTTCCCTTCACAGAGCTCACACAGATTTGAATAGACTGAGCATGTCTGTAAGTGTGCTGTAGACAGATACAAAACATCATAGATTACAGCTGTTACATTGTAATAGTAATAATAATACAAATAAATAAATTACTCAAATGGGCAGCCTTATAGCCTTATACCAGTACTTAAAAAAGTGGGGTCTGGTCCTTTGTTGTAGACAGACCAATCCCGAGCCACTTTCAAGCAGCAGCGGTGTGTGTTTGATACGTTGGTGCGTAATGTGTCATATATGTGTGGCTTTTTAGCGTCAGTGTCGGTGTTTATGACTGGTTTAATATACATCGGTAAACTCTGCCCTTAAAATTGAATGCAGTCAACGAGAGACTAGACTAACATCTCTGAATAGAACAGGAAAAGAGTTAGAGTTACAACTATGACTGG
>JAVQKC010128677.1:0-13267 GCA_036025475.1 Philypnodon macrostomus
TTATGGTATGTACCTGTGTGCAAATGTTGAAAATGATCCGGCAATTCGTTTTTGAGTTATCGCGTTCACAGCTAGGATCTGCGGACGCGGACGAACACCGACGTGATTCCATAATATCGTCCTTTCGCCGATATAATTACATCTAGGCTAGACAAGGCTAATCCGTCTTTCATGACGGATGTTATGTAGCAGAAAAAATAACGCTACAATATATAAGTGTAGAACTATTTATTTCTCCAGAAATCTGATGACAATATACCATATAAGATCACATCTTTGGGTTAGCTCGGTGTGTGTTGGTGAACGTTAACGGATAATCGTTCCAGTTAAATTTAAGAAACAGGTTAATGACGTTTTAAATGAAAAGGGAATTCAGGACAAACTAAATATACATTCTAATGTGTTAACGGAGTGTTAACGGAGTGGTGATGGAAACTGTAGTTACGGATCAATAGAGCAGTCTTACTTACTTTAGGCGCGCTGCTCCTGTAGGATCTCTTGTTTGGGGTTGTTTCTGATGAGAAGATTCAAATTTTGGGGGACGACAATGCGAGTCATTTTTCTCAAACCTGATTGGCTGTTGCACATGACGTAGACCCTTGGCCTCATTTGATTGGTTGTGTTTTTGCGACGGACATATAAAATGACCAACAGCGCCACCACTTGGACGAAACTGCACTGTCTTTGGAGGACGTCAAAGCAGTTGCTGTAAATACAACCCTCCCTGCCTGACTATGCTGTTCAATAACCGCAGATGAAGACAAAGGTCATTTTGTGGTTTTTATTTAACTGTACATGAACCAGAAGCAGATCATTCAAAGTTTTGCAACAAACTGAGAAAAAAAACATTCCAGATGCAGGATAACAATAACCAATTTAAATTAGCTGCAGTTACAAAAACAATGCAGTGAGCATTTGTTTTTGTTTTGAGAATCCTTTTCAATGCTGTAAGGCTGAATGAATGAAAACACCTGTCCGATGTTGCTACAAAACTCTCTGTTAGTTACTGATTATTTCAGCTACTCTGCATTGCTGCATTTCTTTAAAACAAAAAACACATTGACAAAAAGGACATTATCTTCAAGTCAAATAAACAAACTGCAATTATGACATCTCTTTGTCTGAATATTGTACAAAATAGGATAATTCAATAAAACATTTGCATCACGTTCCTCCAGTCTAATGTCATAATGTTGATACAGCTGGGACCCTAAGAACAACATTCATCATAGATTAAAGGCTCATTAACTAACTGTATATCCAAGTGTAACCAAAGAATGATTACAGCCAACCTATAAAAAATAAAGCCCCCTTTCTGCCCTGTAATATAAATTTTGTCAATAGTACAATGAAGTCAAATCCCATAAAAGAGACGCTTTTATTAAGTTTTCAAGAGTACAAGAACACGTCTTGTACCTCACACAGACGAGCGCTACTGTGCTTTGCCTTTTTTTCCTGAGAGCAGGGGTCATATATTCTCAAAACAAGAAACAAAATGGGTCTAGGGTCAGCACCCCAGTTTAATATTAATACAAATACAATAATTTCACCTGGGCACAAAATTTAACAGTAACTCAAAGCTATAACACACAAACATAAAACACATGTTCAAAGAACTGACAATTATCGATACATGTTCCTTCAAAACTGCATGGTTGCTACATGATGTGCAGCAATCTTGTTCACATTTATGTAAACAAATAAATGAGTAACATGGAAATAATAAAATGAAAAATGAAGCAGTTTATACAAAATTTGTCAAACCAGGGTCCCATTCAGAACACTCTTAAAAGACAGAGGGAGAATATCCATCCCACAGTTGTCTTGGGAAAGCTGCTTCAAAAGTGGTATCAAAGGAGATTTTTTTATACTGGGAAACCATTGTTTACACCTCGCCACAGTACATTATTCAGATGTGCACGTCATAGACAAACATGAGATGAACAAGTAATACAATAAAAACACTTTTTTTCTCCAAGTGCTCATTTTTAAATATAGAACACTTTCATTTTAGAAGAATGCATTTCTTTAAGATGGAAAATAGAAATGTCAATTACCTTAAATAAGAACAGTAATGAAAACAGAGGTATGCATGCCATGCGGTTTTGTTGCTGTTGTTTTGTGTTTTTTATTTCATGCTCATTTCTGCTCTTGAATTTCACGTTTGACCTCAGCTACATAATGGTGATCTTTACCATGAGCCACCTCCATGATGGCCAGCGCCTAAAAAAGGCAATTTTTATTATATTTTGTATCATTTATTAATAAAACACTTAATATTATAGCAATTTTACTTTACCTTTTTCAGAGCTTTGACTCCTTGTGATTTCTTTTCCAGCCCCAAGTAAAGTCGTCCCAATTTGAGATACATAGATGCCACATTCAGAGAGTACGCAGGATAATGGACACTGCGAACAAAAACATTTACATTTTAACATAACGTATTTTCTGCACTATAAGGCGCACTTAAAAGCCTTTAATTTTCTCAAAAACCAACAGTGAGCCCTATAATCCGGATTTTGTGTCACACGGCGCTCAAGGTGTTCCGTCAAAATGTTTTGGTACGACTTCGGTAAACTACAAAGCTCCGGGAGTCAGGAGCGTCGCGGAGTAATACATACCGGTACTATGCTTCACCGTAATTTTAGTAGTGTATTATTATTAGTGTTTATATATGACCCCAAAATGGCAATATAATTTTTACGTGTTACAACTGAACAAGGTTGAAAGTTATTGTGAATACACCATTAACGTTTGAACAATGTCGAGAGTTATTGTGAATACATTAAATAAATTTTGACTGACTGACTTGTCTGACTGTTTTGTTTCGCTTAATGCGCCTTATGGTCCGGTGCGCCTTATATATGAAAAAGGTTTGAAAATAGACCATTCATTGACAGTGCGCCTTATAATCCAGTGCGCCATATAGTGCGCAAAATACGGTACAAGAACAGGTCAGTTAGCATGATGATAATTTTACCTATAAGGGTGAACAATCTTCTCTCCATAGCTCATAGCTCCATCCCAGTCCTGCATGTAAAGACACACTCCCATGGCTTGATACATCATGTGCAGCATATACACATTAGTGTCTGTGAATATGGTGCCCATCTTTTCCTGGCTAAGTTCACACATTTCCAGCAACTCACTCGGGGGTGCCAAAGGGTTAAAGAAAACAAACAAGAAAAAAGGCAAAGGAAACAGAGAGTTGGCTGTAATGTTACTCGTTTAGAAAAAGGATATTCTTGTAGTGCTTGGCTTTCCTGAACTCCTCAATTACATTCTTGGCGTAATTGATCATAGATCGAATTTCCTCTGGCTTTGGTGGAGAGCTCAGTTTTCTGATGGATATTTTGGCTTTGTCCTAGAACAAGTCAATAAATGCATAAGTTACTGTAAAAAAAAAAACCTGTTTTATGCAAATGAACAGGATACAAAACCCACATTGCACAAGAGAATCAATAGTACGATAAATAATAAACGTAGCTAGTACCTTTGACTTGGATGCGCATTCAGTACATTCACATGTGAAGAAGTAAGAATCTAACAACCTCTCCTTCCTGTCCTCTGTTGGATAGAGCAGGTCTATGTAACTGTTAAAGACCTGTAAAGAAATGTAAAGATACATATATTTATGTTCGCTCTCAAATACAGGAAGTGATCTTAGAAACGCACCTCGTCCCCAGGGTTGATCTCCTGGACTGCTCTGACCTCAGCCACGGTGCCTTTATAAGTTACTATGACATTAGGACTACAGCTGTGATTCATCAAGGCTACACTGGAAAGAAGAAAGAGTGTGATGTGAACAAATGAATGATATAGAATTATAAAAATCTGCTATTCAACAAGAAACTGTTGTTTGGATCATATTATTATCCTCCAAAAAGTACAGAGGGTTTGGAAAGCCATATTTTCACAATCATAGACTTAAAGAGTGAAAAGATTGAAAGAGAATAAAGTACTTACTCAGGAAAAACAGCTGATCCCAGATGAGAGAGTTCCTCATCTTCTATTGTAAAGCCATTACAATTAACCTGAAGAAAGAGACATATCAGAATGTATAATATATTTTACTAAATTCAAATCTGGCAAATATGTACAATATATGGTACCTAATTTTTGACTTGTGAGATGTAGTTGTTCAAATGTTTACCGTGTGACTAATGTTGTGTTCACAAATGCACACTTTATTTTACCTGTGCTAAGAGCTCAGTTAGGGCTGGTTCACTGGGAAGGTCATGGATATGTTTGGAATAAAAATGGTGCAGCGCTGCGATATCTGCCTGGTTCATCTCATCTTTCTCACTGTCCATTTTGTCTAAGTCTGTGGAAAAAGACAATATTTTATTAGAAGTACAGAACGTATCCCTTAGTTTGTGGAGCCCACATGCTGTTGTCACTCATGTCAACAGGTTTAGTGTCAATATTAAACACAGCAACTGAGTGACTGTTGATTTAAGTAATTGATTTTAAGTTGAAGTATTTTCAAAAGTTATTTTTGTATAACAATATATTGCTGTGTATCCGTAAAACACATTTACAAAATAATATACAATCGTCAAATATTAGCCTACAAAGCCAATATTTATTGGTATCGCAGTATCGCAGTTAATGGAATATCCAAAATAATTTCAGTATTGGGTGATTCTGATTGATTGTTGATTTTCAGAGAAATGGGACACACTACAAAACAGTCAAAAATGTGAAAAACCTTTTTACAACTGTTAATTGATATTTCAGTTCTGAACTTCCAGGGCACAGAGAGTATTTTAAAGTGAACCCAGGCCTTTGAGATTTGTGACCCCCCTGTGAGTTGGAGTAACTGTAAGGGACAGAGCCAGGACGGGAGGCTACAGCAAAAGCTATTAATATACACAAAGTTTCAACACAGACAAGCCCACGCTCGCAAAAACAAAAATGCACACATTTTTAACTATACGTACATGCACTACTTACGAGATTCAAACTCCTTTAATAGAAGAAGTCGTTCTGATGGCGTACACTCTGTTGTGACTTTCTGCAACACAAACATCAACAAACAAGTACCATGAGAACAACTATTGTCTGATGAGAAATATTAAATGCGGTTTATTTTTAACACTTTCTAACAAAGTGCACACCTGTTTTTGGATGATTCTTGCTACTAGTCTGACAGTTTCAGAAGGGCACCAGTTTTCTCCATAGGCACACATGGCTACACACTCCATTTTATGCATAGGCCAGTCCCCTCTCTGTGAACACACACAATTAACAATGATTACAATAATTATGATAGCATACCAATTATATCTCATATAACAAATGACTATTTATAACACAGAGCTTTTTTGTTCTATTTTTGTGTGGTTTGATGAGGCTAAGCCAAATCTCAGCAGAAGGTGGATGGACTGTATTGTCATAGCAACAGCAGTGATAATGATTTCATATAAGCCTCTTGAAACACTCCTCTGGGTAGTACTTACTCCATGTGCAATACAATATCATGTGCAATACAAAATTCATCTGAAGTATTTTACCACCTGTGAAATATCTACTTACACCTTATTTAATCCTACCTGCACCTTTTATTATATTGTTACTCATCTCTTTTTTTTGCACACTTTCTCTTACCATGTACTATTATTGCATGCTACTAGTACTTCATGAGTATCTTAGCGAGTCTAACGGTTCTTCTGATCCAAAGCATTTCATTGCATTTTTTTGACCCTGTGTTGAATGTGCATATGACAAATAAACTGAAACCTTGAAACTTGAAACCTTGACAGATTTATTTGAGTCTTTAATGCATGTCGAGTGTAAATGGTTTTGATTGTGAACAGACTGATGTTCATGCCATCTTGTTTTTCCTTGACTCACCTGACAGTCCACATTGCAGTAATATGCTTGCTTACATTTGCCGCACTTAGACAAATCCTCTTTCCTGTAATTAAGGTAAAATATAATCAGTGGGTTTAGTACAATGCATCACATTTGAGCGTTAGTCTTGGTTTAGACCTGGTACAGGTACAATTTAGACTTCTTTCTCTCCATTTTCTCATTGATTTAGCTCTTATTTAGTCCTGGTTTAGGTCTTGAGTTTGGCAGGCTGGCTAATGTAGTCACTGTTTAAACAGGAATCAAGAATATTTTAGTATTATTATATAAACTAGAGATATCAGCCAGTGAAATAGAAAGTCTAAATGGCTGCTGTATCGGTGTATTGGAATTTATGTTTTTTATATTTCACAAAATACAAATCTGGCAGTATCTACATTTTGTTTTTTTATTTTGAGGAAGTCGACTTATTTGTGAGATATTGTGACATATTCTAATATGTTCCAATTATTATTTACTATGACATCTTTTGCGTATTGTCCCTGTGCCCTGTGGTTTTCAGCCCTGATCACACTACACACACACTACACACACACTACACACACACAAACTCTTGAATACATATGATCCCTGCAAGTCTCAGATCTTGGCACCCCTCTCCTTGGACACATGGACTCCTATTTTTAGTACCCTAACCTTTTACTGCTCCACAAAACACTCAAATGAATGGGTGTGCTTAAGTCAAAGTTGTAGTTCAATTCAATTGTACAAAAAGAGACATGAGGCAGCCTTTACAAGCCAGATCGAGTCTTTAGGCAATAGGCATTATAAAGGTTTGCTATTTTATACTTAAACCTATTACTTATATGTCAAGGGACGACAGTAAAGAACATGGTACAAAGATGTTACAACAACATATGGAACAATGGGATTAATTTAATGGAAAGAAAAATACATTTAAATGTCTGCTTAAATACAATATATGGTGTTCAAGTTGCTGTATACATGCTGAACTCTGCATTAGAACAAATGGTGCAGTGCCAGTCAGGTGAGCTGTCTGGCGGCATTGACCCACTTAGTCCACAAGGAGCAGGATACGGATTACCAGCGTACGTTTTAAAACGTTATCCACATTCAAACGTTGCTAAAAACCTGAGGCTAAATGTAACAGAAGTGCGGGTGTACCTGGTGAAACAGTGTTCACAATGTGCTCCTCTTTCATTGACTGTCAACACGTAGGAGTAGGCAGGGCAGGCGAAGACCAACTCACCCACAGCAAAGTGTCGCAGCGCCCGCAGGCCTCTGCCCTTACCCGGGCTATCAAACCTCTCTGTCCCCTCGATTCCCTCCGTCTTCATGGCTGTTTCTGTTTTATGCTCCTCGGCCAAACGCTGGTCCACGAGCAGAGCACAGATAATGGGCTCAGCGCCTCTTCCTCTCTCCTCGACTTTGTGTCCTGTGTTACATTTACTGCCACCTATTGGAGAGGACATGTACGACGACAAACTGATGGACGCTACACTAGTGCACTGTATTTGAGATCAGTGTTGTCATCAACGTTATAGGTTTAAGTTATTGTCCAATAGAATCTGTAATCGTGCAGAATGTATGTTGTACAAGGGGAGAGACATGTGACCTATAACATGCACATATTATTCACTGAACACAAATAAATAGGCAATAATTCATATGCAGCTCACATGGGGCTTAATACAAACAAAAATGCTTGCACACCGCACATTTTTATATAAATCATTTATTTAAGTTAATTTTTTCTCCTCATTCAAAGTTGCATTTCTGCAGTTTCTATAAAACATACATGGAACAGTTAGAGGCGCTGTACAATGTGACAACAAAACTAGAAACTGCAGCTGAGTACACAGTGTATATATGTACATAATGTACACGCGTGTTATCTACAAAAATATACACTTGTGAGTCCTTTCTTGCCATAAATTCAATACCAAACATCTCCAATAAAGCCACATTCTTCAAAATACAATTGAATAATTTTACTTTTGTTTCCTGATTATCTACGGAATTGTACGGGTGTATTTAAGTTGGCTCTCTTACTGTTGCCAAACAAAGGGAAGTCATTAAAAGTTGAGCAGCTCAATGTCTTAAAAGATGGTTTATATCTGGAGTAAGAGTAAGTAAGAGATCTGAGGATAAGGAGGATGTGAGTAACTTGTTACAACAAACCATCCTTTATCTTAAATAATACAAAAACACTAAAACATGTCAACCCAAACCAGGTAACTGTTTCCCTGAATAAATCTATACAAAATTTAAATAAAACTCCAATACACTAAGTGACATCTAGTTTCATGAGAGTTGATTGCTGACTCCACGGTGCCACATGTTTGTGAATTTGCAGGAGGCTTGGTACATTTAACTTGACTTTTCAAAATCAGACAAACTCGCTCCATGAGAATCCCAAAGACTTCCAATTCTTTTCTCCCACACAAAAGAAACAAGAAGGAACTTTGGCACATTTTTCTAAAGACGTAAACATTTAATTAATGAAATCACCTAATTATTATAGCCACTTTTCATGTACATCATCCAAAAATCTCTCTAAGATAAGACTAGTTGAAGAAAAAAAAGGCTTTCAACACATTTCTGCGACGCGTATTGCCATGGTTACTCAAAAGATACTAATCATAAAGGGTCTTCCTAGTGTGGACCTTAGTAATTCTACATAACAATGTTATATAAAACAATCTCCAATTACCGTTTTTATATCTGGAGGTGTTGTTGGTAAAGTACTGAAACCTAGAATTTCCATTTTCTAGATAGTTAAGACTCATAATATTTAGTTGATTTTCACAGTGAAAATTGCTATGACATCTGTAATCTATTTGCACATAATTTGCTTCCAAACAGAAATCATAATGGTTTACGATTTAGGCCAGAATTTAAAGAAATAATAGCACAAGACTACTGCCCCACTAACTGGTCACAAATGAAATAAAATATACTTGTATTGTAAAGTTTGCAAAAACTAACCAGTTAAATGTTATAATGCTGCTGTTGTGATCTGTCATGATCTGTCTAGCATCAATCCTCTCACCCTAAATCACTTTTAGGCTTTAAAGCCTGGTCACCACGGCAACACAACTCTTTCCTCAGAGTTGAGTGTCACTCAGTGCAGCCGCCCATCAAGTCACAGGACAGGCTTTTGAATGAGTTCCCCCTCTCCTCAGAAATAAAGATACAAGTGTTACAGAAATGCTGCATGAAAGTTATCAGACAACAGCAACCTTGACCTGCTGTCCTCGTCATTTGGAGCAAAGTAAAAATAAATTGTGTGACGTACATTGTACAATATAAACGCTATGGATCCAGACTGTTGCAATAAGAATAACATCTGTAAATGTTTTTGTTGCAAAAGTTGAAGTAAAATTAAGCCTGTGTGAAAAGTCGTCTAAATATATAATACTATTGTGTAACTGGCACTACTGGCATGTTGTTATGACAACAAAACACTCAGTTGATAAAAGTAGTTTGCCAAGTGTGTATCTGAATGTCAGTGAAACTAAGCAGACCCACAAACAAAAAGCTCTTTAGCAGAGTGCGTGCACAGTAAAACCATGTTTATTGCCGTGTCAAATTTGCAAACAGATGGCTCATCTAGCAGGAACAATGGAAAAAAGAAGAAAACAGGGATGAAACATGCAGTCAGAAAATCTAGATAAATGCAGATTTGACAGAGTTTACACTGCCACACTGGAATAAGCAAAGTTTTACTGTGTACTCTGATGTATTTTGAACTCAAGCCTTACACGACAGGACCCTAGTACTAGAGAAACACTGGTGAGTTTTCCCATTACCATTTGCTGACAGGATGGAGCAAGACTAACATGACTGAAGATAAAAGAAGCTAGAATACTTGCTGTGAAAAGCACTTTACTGTATTGACAGGATACTGCTACCGTACATTAAATCAATTATGTCAAGTTTGGGTTTGATTTTTGACATCTTACTATAATGGTAATCATGAAAGAGGCATAATACAAAATGTTAAAGCACTTTCAAGGGCAGTCAGTACTCAGACCTTGCACAAAAACGCCTGTTTACAATACAATTCATTTTTTAGTAAAAAGTGAACAAACAAAAAATACATGTGTTGTATCCTTGGACATAAAATGCAGAAATGAGAAGCACCGTAGCAGCCAGTGCCACAGACAGAAACCAAGAACAAAGGATTTAATTCAAGACACTATCTGGTTTTGGAGACTTCACATCCCAGTCCACTCTGTGCCAGGCCCATGTGGCAGTAATACAAACTGTAACCCGACCTGCAAACTCCTTTCTCCACCGGGAAAGAGCAGAGATCTTGATGATGTTCTTGTAAACCTTAAAAAAACATCACAATTCAAAAAGCTCCAGAGAACCAACCTTCTTCTCTTTTTGCAACTGATTCTGTGATTTGCAACCTTCATTCACTGTTGCAATGCTGTGAGGAAAATCAATGAGCAAAGAAAAAGAGAAATTATACAACAATGCTTTAGAAAGAAAACATGTCCACGAGTTTAAAGAAGTTAGAAATAAAATATTTTCACTAAAATAAAATAATAAGGTAAAAAAAGTTCATGAAAAAAAACAATAGTGTTTACTCATCGTTTTTAACTTTTTGAACCGTCACTGAAGACACTGAGGTATATAGTTTGAATGGCGTCTTCATTGTCTTCCTTATCCCCATTTATCCATGATCGTAATATCGACCAACTTTCGACTGGCTCCAGGATGGCCTCTCTTCCCCCGGTGGGTGTGTTTGTAGGGGCTAGATGGACCGGACCATCTGTATCTCTGTCCAACATAGGCTCAACACTTGATGAGGTGAAAGATCCAACAGTTTATCAAGTCTGACTTTCACTTCAAGTCTATATCGCTCCTCTGACCAAAGTCCGCTGGCATCACTGTGCATTATTCCCTATAAAAATGTATACTTTCTAAATCTGTTCATCTCCTATGATTGTAGATTAAGAGTGAACTTCCACTGTTGGTTGAGGCTGGGGCTGCAGACCTCCACAGTCAGTCCACCCATCCTGGCACTGCGGCTGTCCAAGCACAGGTTACTGCCCACGTGACGAAGCTTCGAGTTCGACTCAATCTGCTCCCATTTCTAGACAAAAAATTAAGAAACAACAGCATGAGATACAGAATGTTGTATTTATTGCCCAACCCAAAGCCCAAGCACAAGAAGATGTAATAAATGTAATAAAACAAATGTAATGATATGCAAATCTTCCAAAAATATAGTAGTTTATTACCTATATTAGCTCAAATCAGGTGTCGAAACTGAAATTATTTACTTGATTGCGGCAATATATCTTAAAAATGTTGAAACAAGGCAACAGCCGGATGAGCATTTTGCTGCTAATTAAGTAGATTGACAACGTTTCGGTGAGGAGTTAGTATAAAAAGGAGCATATTTGATTTGAATTCTCAGCAATGCGTTAACAACGGGCATAATTGTGCACCGCTTTGAGCTGAAACAGTTTTAGTCATTATCAACATTTAACTATATTTTCCAGGGACGAGACTGTTTCAGAATTGTGGTGTAATTTTTGGCCTTAAATCAAAGTCGAAATCAATTAGTGAATCAAGATATTACCTGTCTGCTGTCATTTTCTCGACATCCCTGTAGTTTGATGAGGGAGCTAGCCGTTCTGTCCACCACAGTCAGACACAAGTCCATGTGTTTCACAGATTTATCCTTCGTTAGAGCCCACTCCTTAAAAATACATAACCACAATGTTATTACAGCCAATGCATAATAATAGTCTCGTCAATATATTTTCCATGGTAGTAAATGTCTTATTTGGGGCCTTAGGTGGGACACACCCTGTATCAGGTAGATGCAAAGCTGATACAAAAACACACCGGATTCATCTCTGATATGCATGTCTTTGGATGTTGAAGTTTCTACCTGATTTCCGCCTGCATTGTGGCACTCATAGACCCCCACTACCCCGTCCGCGAAATGACCAAGTGTGTCCAGACAGTTTCCTCCCTGCTGTAGTGCTCCGAATGCAATGTCCTGATGATCTGGGACCCTGAAGAGAGTCAATCAAGAGCAGAATTGAGCAAATAAGTACAAAGAATTACAATGCTAACAACAATTAAATCTGAAAAAGTAACTCATCACAAAACACTGCCACTAAAAATGTCCTCCTTATTGCTATCAACCTTATAATACATTATATATATGATTGAATTGTTCACCGTTTTTCCAAAATAAGTAAATTATTTCATGAAAGCCTTTGTTAACAGTTGAGTTAGCTTTTGAAAAATCTTATCTTACCGTAGTTCAGGGTAGACATTCTCCAGGTACCATTTGAAAGGTTTGCAGCCTAGTCTCTTTTTCATCTCCAGGCGACTCTGGATGCTAAAAGACAGACATTAAAGAATAGTCTATAATGTATTTCCCACATTATTTTCAGTTCATATTATTTCAATTTTTATTGTCAATTAGTCTTGTTGTTTTTTAGTTCACAATATTTAAATTCAATAAAAAGAGATTTAAGGGGGAGTGCATCTTTCAGAGAGAAAAACAAAAAAGCTGAAGTCTGACACTAGAGGGAGATGACTCCGCTGTTTCATGCTCTATCTACAGTAACAATATTATTGTCAATGCAGTCAACAGCCAAAATGATCTTTTACATTAATAATTCCTCATAATTCATAGTTCACACTTAGTTCACACTTAGTTTAAATTATTCAAGTGAAAAATAACACGATGTAAAACAATAAACATTTTTACACCAAGTTTAATTTGCCTACTTGTCAAATGCAGTGTCAATAGTACAAATGCTTCAAAGGAGGTGGCACTTACTTTCCATAGGGGACATTCCTGGCAGAGGGGACAGCAGCATAGTAGAAATTTTTAAACTCATCCATCCATACCTCTGCCGCTCTCCTTGTGTTCCTAGCAGAAGATATCAAAATGTTAGGTAAGAACAGTACATGAATAATGGTTTTGAGGAAAGATACGCTTGACAATGTGTTATTGTATGAAACACTGAACGTGGATATGATAGTAGTAGACATTATAATAACAGTACCGTATTTTGCGCACTATAGGGCGCACTGGATTATAAGGTGCACTGTCAATGAATGGCCTATTTTCAAACTTTTTTCATATAGAAGGCGCACCGGACCACAAGGCGCATTAAGTGAAACAAAACAGTCAGACAAGTCAGTCAGTCAAACTTTATTAATGTTCACAATAACTCTCAACATCATTCAAACGATTGATAGCCTTGAGCTTAAATTCTGCGTCGTAAGCGTGTCTCTTGACAGGTGCCATTTTGGGGTCATATATGAACACTAATAATAATACACTACTAATATTACGGTGAAGCATAGTACCGGTATGTATTACTCCGCGACGCTCCTGACTCCCAGAGCTTTGTAGTTTACCGAAGTCGTACCAAAACATTTTGAC
>JAVQKC010128751.1:0-19983 GCA_036025475.1 Philypnodon macrostomus
CTCACACTTAAAGATGATATGATCAAAACTATGTAGATATATCGATAGATAGATAGATAGATAGATAGATAGATAGATAGATAGATAGATAGATAGATAGATAGATAGATAGATAGATACGAGGACACACTCTCATATATCAAATACCTATAACAGTTCTGGCTGAAGCTGGTACCAGGAAAGCTTTGAAGAAGACCAAAGAGATTTTTGAACATATTGCAAGAATACATGTATGTAGTATAGAGCAGGGGTCCCCCTTTGCTGCAGGTCAATTTTTTTCCAAGTCAAACGATGAAGGGCCATACCACCCTTTTGTGTGTGACACCCCCCTTCCCAGTGTAGTGAGGAATGCAGTGAAGCACATGACTGCAGTATATCTCCACCAAAAAGAAGGGTCTCTCCTTTGAGAACAGTAATGTTCTGCCAGGCCTGATTCTATCTCCGCAGATATCTCAACTCACTGACCAGTCCCTTGGATTAGGGCTGAAATGTTGTCTAAACAAAACCATATCCATATTAGGGCTGTATGATGAGAACATATTTGATATTCAATACCCATGTTGAATATTGCAATATCAATAATATTGTGATATGTTGATGCAAGTTTAAATAGAGCAGCAATAATCCATATGCCTTTTTAAACTTTTGACATGAGAGAAAACAATATATGTCTATACACCAAACATCTAATGTTGACAGTGATACAATTTTGAAGAGGGCCAAAAAATTGTCCCACAGGCCAGGGGTTGGAGACCTCTGATATAGAGGTTGGATGGAGGTAGATCTTCACTATGAGCACATGGAGGAAACAGCCTAAAGGAGAAAATGTGTGTTATCGACAAACTCATTTTGCAAGTGCTAATCATTTTTATAAAGCACAATTTATTAGGTATTCTTTCAGTAGTTGTCAAACTGCGTACACCTACATATTTAAGTCAGTTTACACAATATTACAATTTTAGACAATTACTGTTACTGGATATTGATTATATAATGTGTGTATGGTACCACTCCTGGGACCTGTGCCACAGTTTGAGAACCACTGGTTTTGTTTTCCAAATGGACTTTAGTCTGGTTCACTTCGAAAAGTCCCTCTGAGTGCCAGCTACACCGATCCTCCTTGCGCACATTGTTATAATATAATAGTAGCTCTAATCATTGAGCTCCAGTATGGGGCAACGCGCATCCACACCCATGTGCAGCCTGACCTAAATATTCATCCCATACGAGCATCTTTAATGAGGTGTCCCCTTACACCCATTCTCAACATAGAGCCCCTGAGCACAGTTGCAACACTAACAAAACAAAACTGAAGCCTGCGTCCCGTACGTAGCTATACACTTACGTAACATTTTTTGGGAAGCGCAGCAACACCGTGAGAAGAAAACCAACACTCACCGTTTTAAAGGCTGTAGGCTTCTGTCGTTATGGACTTGTTGGGACTTTATCCTTTCAGCATGGCAAGAAAACAGTTTGAGCAAATGTAGAAGTGGCTAGTGGTTCAAATGAATGTCACGTCAGTTTGTTATTCCGATCATTTGTTGCAGGGCGAATAGAATCCTCTCAGATTCTCCGTGGACAGTTCCGGTGCTGAATTCTCGCTCCTTTTTGGCTCCTTCCCGAGGCGCCCTGGTTTGTCTGGCTGCAGTGAGAGCAGGGAGGCAGACCTCTCTGTGTGAGCACTCAAGTTAAATCACGCTTTTACGAGCATCATGGCATTCTCCTCCCCCTTCACGCACTATGCGCGCACACACACGGTCCCACGGCCGCGATCAGCCAGGTTAATAACTTGTGCTGCTCCTTTCGGCTCGGACAGGCACTGTGATAATTAGACGAGAACCCGCAGTAGTCAAATGGTGACGTTGGGAGGGACGCGCGTCGCCAGCAGCCAATTACTTCACTTCAAAGCATTTTGGGGAAGATCTAGTTGGGATGACAGCTGTTTTTTGTGTGGTTTGCAAGGTGGTGATTTTAGATATGTGGACCGTTTATAAAGAAATTCGGGACAAAGATAATTGGACATAAAAATATATTATTATTTTTATGTATTTTTCATGTGTTCTTGGACAAGACATCTTCCTCATTCACAAATTATTTTGTGAAGGCTGTTTTTGTTTTGTGTACGATCTCCTTCATTTTGACTGGATATGTGTTCATCCATTCAGACATTGTGTTTAATCCTTTTGTATGGAATATAAACACTTGATTGATCTGTGTTACATTGTCCATTTTTGTAAAGCGTAGACTATATCTGATACATAACACTGCAACACGACTCACGTGTCTCAGGCTCCATGACTACGGAGAGACATTAAGAAATATTTCGATTTATTATGACCATTCAAGTTGTTCTTTCCAGGTACTGCAATAAATAATGCAGCATTTGTCCCTGATGGAGCATATTGTGCCAGCTCTTCCATTCACAGTGATGAAGGTAGATGCAGGCAGCAAACTGTTCAGTTAGTCTGGATTAAATAATTACCATCTGAGTAGCTCTCATTGGAGCAGGCCATTCTTCTCAGGAACAAAGGGAAATACATGTAAATATGTGCTCTTCAAACTCTCCCAGGAAGCAGCAGACGGATCATAATTAAATATTGAAAGAATTTTCTGTGAAGAACTGTGCTGTGACTTCAAATCTGGTCCTGTGACTTCTTTAACGTTGGAACAGCTAAAAGATTTCTGTGACATTTATTGTGCCTGACATGCGATGGTCTGAACTGCAACCCATAATAGCATGAACTGCGTCAGCCATTTGTATCAAATTATGCTAGACACAGATGTAAGGTCATACAGTCAGAATGCTGTTAATCAACTTGAACAGAAGGAAGTGTGTTGGTGGCGTACAGTACAGTATGTTGCAAAATGTTCCCGTAAACAAAACAAAAACACTCATCTCTGAACTCTGATCTTTCTGTAGCTCTGGTACTGGCTTTTATGGACCGCAAATGATTATCTATAGTAGCTGAATCATTCATTCCAGTAACTATGGGCCTTAAGCAGGGTACATCCTGAACAGTGGCCAGAGAGTGTCTGGAGAACAACCATCAAATGTCCTACAAATAAGTAAGAATGAGTTGGTTTTATTGTTGTTTTTAATCACAATAAACAAATGATATGCAGTTTTGTGTGTGGACAGCAGAATATACCCACTACTTGTAGATTCCTGTTTCAGATTCCTGGTCGAGACAGTACTCTCTTATCATTGTGAGATTGCAGTGTTAAAGTGTTTCATGTTGAGCCTTCCTGCAGAGTTGAGCAATTTCTTTGGTGTCTAGGTCAGCGTTTTTACTCTTACTTACTATGGCCCATTGCAGGATCTTGCACATGAAATCTGCAGAATATATATATATATATATATATATATGCAGAAAACCATGGAGTACCTGGGATTTTCATTCACGAGCAAAATCTTTAATTGTCTCAGTTGTCTTAAGTAGATCAGTCCAACAGGAAATGTGTATTCAACTCACATGCACTATTTCACATTTAAAATATCTCAAATAAATGCTGACAGAAGTATTTTTTGCATTATATTAAAAAAATACATAATCTCATCAAAACTATTACCACATCAAAACTATTACCAGTACTTTTTTCAGTGTGTTATGTTATTAGCTGTTGTTTGTTATGTTTATTGTAGTTATTAGCCCTCTATGCTCTGTTCTATTGAAACAAAACCACAAAATTGTTCAAATTGAATTGAACTCTCTTGAACAGACACGCATTTGTATCTGACAGCTGATAATGGTAAAGTAAACCCGCTAATAGGGCCAGTCTGAAAAGGATGTTCATCAAGTGTATGGTTAATGTATGAAGTGTATGCATGATGTGTCTCTGTGTCATTAGTTGACATAGAAGTGCATGTATTATTAATGGGGACTTGAGTGCGGACATACCCACGGGTCCATGGGTTCTTGGCCTGGTTTCTCAGCAGGGGTCAAAGGATGTATGGGGTGGGAGGGTGGTATAGAGGCTGCAGTGGACAGAGACGGTTTGTCCCATTTCTCAACTGCTGCTGTGGTCACCTCTACCACACCAATGAAAACACATATGAGCTATAGGCTAACAATGTTCATTTATTACAACTACATGGTGCTGGAGCTTGTTGAACTGTCCCTTGGCGTCACTGCTGTGAATAAAGTTGTTAGAGTTCTATCTTCAGTTGTTTTAGTTAGACTAAATCTTTTCTGCTTTGGTAGACTCTGGTCTTTATAAACACATATATACGAGGTAAAAGTCAAATAATCAAGTATACCTTTTGTAAAAATTTCAAAATGAAGACAGGGAGCCAAAGCCAAGAAGAAATAGTCTGGGGAACCAATCTGTGGTAATGGCCTCCAAACTGCAGTCGGTCAGTATTAGCAGTCCACTCACTGTGCCAATTCAAAGCAGCCTTCCTTCCCATGGATCGTGAGCTGGACTTGGACCATTGTAATCACAGCCTTTTGAGCCCTGTTCTGTGCAGCACACTCTACAAGGCAGCGCTGGATGGATTGTCGATTATGTACATATGCCGTAAAGTCACCTGATTAGCCTCTTTGAACGAGCAATAATTGTGCCTTTCTTTAAACATTGCTTTGTTTCTGTAGAGAATGAACTAAAGGGAACAAAACAGACTTCTTAATCATCACTAATCATTTCCTGGAACAAAGATGTGGGAAATAAGATTGTATTAACTAGAGATTATCCACTGGAGAAAATGGATGCTCTAAAAAGGCCTGACCACTAACGCGTCCTTAGATAATTAACTCGATATTATATTGAGAAAACAGTATTTGTTTTTGTGAGATAATAAATTGAAAATGGAGGGCAGATCATTGTTATGCCATATAGCATAACGACTCAATAAAGAATAACTATTGTTTACAGTCAATAACTTGTATTTACATGACACGCTTCCACCCCAACCTAACAGTACTTCCTTTATGACTGCATTTGCTTCATATTACAAAATAAAAGTTAATGAAAGTCCAACAAGCAATAATAGTTGTTTTCTTGTTAAAACTAGTTAATTATCTATTCTAGAGATTAAAGATATCTACCACATCCTTTAAAGGCTTTCTTTCAAAGTAAAATTATATCAATATTAAGTAGTGGTGCTCCCTGTCAGAAAGAAGGTTGGGTTTTTAATCCTTTCCATCCATTCTCTTGATGAGTCAACACTAAATTGTTCATACCAAAAGGTAATAGGGAAGCTGTTAAAATGTGTATTTAAAAAAAAATATATATATATATATTTCTTAAAATAGCCTTTACTGTTCATCAGAGTACTATTAATACACTAAAACAATAATATATATTTTTATAAATCTGGGACTCTGTGGGCCCTAAAATAGATAGGTCTATTATTGGTTGATCCAGAGCTATTGAAAAGCAGAGTTCTGACAACTCCAATGGAGACAATGGGCCATTTTAAACAACATCATCTGTTCTCTCAACAGTTCCAGGAAATAGCAATTGGACTAACCAGAGCCATAGAAATAAGAGAGTTGCACAAACTGAGGTCGAACGATGCAGCTTCAAAATAGTTCCACCTTGGCACAATGCTCAATGCATTTGAATGCTTGTTTCCATTGGAGTTGTCAGAACTCTGCTTTTCAATGGCTCTGGATCAAGGTAGCTTCCTCTGTTATTGGTTTAGCCAGCGCTGTAGAAAAGCAGAGCTAACCACTCTCCCCACAAAAAAAAGAATAAAAAAGCCTGGACATTGAGCCCTGTGTAGAACAGCTGTGTTGGCCACACAGATAATGTTGAGAATCGTACAAACATTAATATTGGCAAGCTTCAACAATTCAGGGACCCTGAAGACTGCAATTTAGTGTGTAGCTATGACATACAGTACAAGGCTAAAGTACTGGAATATACGTACATCAAAAATCTGACTGCTCGAAAGGTATTGACCCTGAATATTTCATTGAGATCTAAAATACTTATTGCATTAAATTGTTAACACACTAGTGAACAAAACCATATTGGCAAACACATATCTTCTGAGTAAAATAATACTTCTAATGACAGTGTACATGTTCACACATAATTTAGTGATTATTTAGTGTGCTTAGTGCAGTGATAGAAACTCATAGAAAATCTATATTCCAGTAGATATGACAGCTAAAGATTACAAAAGCGTACTGAATTTGCTTTGCCTCGTTGTATAGAATTACCATGTACAAGATGAACGTAAACCTCTTACTGCACATGCATTTATCATAAGCCCTATATAATATCCTCCTTTACCATATTTATCTGGTTTAGACATGTTCTCCAATCTCATGTTTTGTTTTGCTGGCTCAGATTTTATGTCCATGGCCCTTCATACATTATTCATGCAATATCATGTTTTTATGTACACAGCATGTCTCCCTTGTTGTATAGTTATACTTTCTTCAACATTACCGGGGTCTATCTATAGGGCTGCATTTGTGTCTCAAACTCACAAAGAAACATTGATGTCAGCTTGACGCAGTTACAGTGACTGTAGAAGATAACAACCCCTGGATTGAGATGTTGTTAGACAATGTTGTTGAAGAAGGACCAAGAACTATTTATTCATTCATTCATTGCTGGACACTTAAGAACATGAAGAGTCACATAGATTTTCATGTGGGTTATATACTGTAGAGTGTATGTGTATTTACAGCTCTCAAGCCCAACCTTGCCATTTGTGTTGGCATCTAAAATACACTTAAGTCTGAATTCATGAATGTATAATGTTGTATAACAATATAACAGTAATACACTTTCACATGAACTTGCTTTGCCATTTGATGAAATTATAATTTCAATTTAAAACTGAATGGTTTTTGACCATGAAAAAACTCATTGCAACCTGGAGCGACTCACAGAAACAGGTAGGCATTAGAGATGATTTATTGAGCGTGATAAAATACACATTTGGCGCTTAGACCCCGGTGGAAATATATGTGCATGGAGATATATGCTGAACATGTATGAGTGCCTAGCCACTGGTGATGGGGCGGAGGGTCACGCATAAGCGGGGAAGCCGGCTGAGGGGGGGATAGGCTGAGGTACAGGTGCAGCTGGAGGAGAGCTGGGAGGAGCTCCAGTAGATGCTAGAGCGGTTGATGCTTCAACTTTCAATATCTCCCTTTACTCCCAGATTTGTTTAGATTAGATTTTGTCACAATATTTTAAACAATAAACTATTATACAACAAAATAATAGGAAAATACATGCATGACATAATACCATAACACTTACCATAACACTTACCATAACACTTACCATAACACTACTGCCCCTTGCATCACTAGTAAAAATCCAAGAAGGCAAACTTTCTCTCTATAGTGGGGGGGGGCTGATTTTAAAATGCAATGGAGAAATAAGGGTTAAAGGAGAACTAAAGAATCTCAAGCTGCACTGTATTTGAATACTAGTGTTTTTGCAGGACTGTGAAATCTCTACAGATAGCCATGATGATAAGTATGTATTGTGTTTATCTCAATGATTATACAACAAAAGAATAGGAAAAGAATTGGATCCATTCACTTGAAGTGAACTTATCTTTGAGAACAATTCACTTCAAGTCTGCACTTATATAGATTGTCCTTATGTTGCAGCAATTAGCCAAGCAGCAGGCAGCCGTTCTAATCTTGCTTGTCCTAGATTGCCCTGTAGTCATGTTTATTCATGGGTTATTCTAACTTAAAAGGACACTTAATCTTGTTTTAATTCAGTTCAGGACAAAATGTTTTGTTACCAGAGGCTGTGTTTTAGTTTTTGTGAATACCACATAGCTCAAACCCAGGGCATCTTGCATTTCACACAGAGATTTGCACACCAAAACTTGATAAAAACAAAAAGTAATAAATATGGAGATGTTTTGAACCAGGCAGTTTGTATGAGAGGAGATCAGAAGCCAAATTTGTTGCACTATTTTGTTTGGATAACTGTTGGGAAGTGTACTGGGAAAAACTAATCCACAGATGTTATAGAACCATCACTAAACATAAGGTAAAATAGAGCTTATAAATTGACTGTTGAAACAAAGGCTGTCATTTGGCAACTATTCAATTCTGCAGCATTCTCCATTGACCCTTTTGTTACATTACAAGGTGAAACGTACAAATAATCATCCAACCATAACGGTGATAGTGCAGTGATAGTGCAGGGATAGTGCAGGGATAGTGCAGGGATAGTGCATATAGGTCACATTTTACCAGCACAGGGCACAGAAGAAGTACATGGAGCATCTCTCTAAAGGTTAAAGGGGGTTCTAAAGAATCTCAAGCTGCACTGTATTTGAGAATGTTTTTTGACTGCAGGGTTGTGTAATCTTCATGATTGCTCATATTGGATGTTCCACTTGTGTCAGATTAACCAAGGACTCAGACTCACAGGTAATCTCCAAAAACTCTTAAATTAGCTTTCAAAAACTGCATCCGTATAGATTTCACATTTTATACAATATCAAGAAATGTGAATTATAAAGCTGTAAGTATAATTAACTTTAAAGAAAAATGGGCCATAATTTGACCACACAAAGACTGAACAATGTAGTTACACATGTTCATTTAGAGATCATGTGTTGTGAAGGTGGGAGGAGGAGGTATAATAAAATCAAATCTAGCTGCTTCATGAATTTGAAACCTTTTGGCTCAAACTTCTTTGTTTGTTTGTTTTGTTCGGTTCTTTTTGTTTTCCTTTTATGCTCCTTGGCATGACTAAATCATATATTTGGAGATAGCTGTTTGGATTCACGAACTCCACATTTAACATTACCTATTAACATAAAACCACTTTCATTGTAAAACCCTGTTGCTGCACTGGCCACAGAGTTGCCAGGCAACCAATCCGACTTGCATTTTGATTTTGATTTACTTCAAAACAGCTCATTTTCAAATGGCGCTCAAGATTTCCAAAAGCTTAACATTCCATTCCAACGCTCTGGGCAGAACATCATGAGTCTGCCCAGAGCGGTTCTTTTTTATTTAAATGAAGAATTCTTCAACAATGCATTTCTATAAATAAAATTTGCATTGAAGGAACTAACTTTATAGATTCATCAAAAATGCAAGCAAAAATAATGAGAGCTTTTTAATCTAAAAATCAATCAGAAAGGGCATCTAAGTAAACACAAGTGAGATGAAGTAATATCCAGCCAACCTTATGAAAGTAGTATAAATATTCTGGTGATGGGCATTCTAGCTGGAGCACATGCAGATCTCTTATACAGTTGGTGCTGCATCCTGGATGACAGCAAGAAGAGCCATTAAGAGAGGAAACACTCATCCTAGAGCTCTTTAACAGCACCACTCTCACTCCTCGATCGGACTGAAGGAGATAACAGGCTGGAGGTGAGATATTAGCTACTTCTTTAACACTTACTACTTTCAGCTCCTACTTTTAATATGATTTTACATCGAATGACTAACATTTAGGTTTAGGTTTAGTTAGGGTTATGCTCTGGGATATATTAAATGACCTGTTCTTAAGGTATAGAAAATTCAAAATGCTTTATCTGACCCTGTTCTATGATGAAGAGTATGTCATCTGTCATAGCAGCATCAGATCAGACTATGTGACCAATAGTTGTTGAGTTTTGCTTTAGTCCCTCCCCTGTTCTCTACAGACTACAGACAACCAACTTAACATCATAGAACAGGTTTTATCATATTTTTGGAAGCTAATGGACCACTACACCTTTAAAGTACATCCACAAATGGGCTGTTCCTATACAGAAACGCATGGCTGACAGCACAACTTCAAGCTGGTGTTAGTATACCAAGCAAGCCTAAATGAAAAGATAACTATAGAGAAAACCCCACCTCCACCAACCACTCGTTTTACATGTGTGTGGAGAAGCTAAAGCAGCGATAGTGTGCCTCCAGCCTGACACAGATGGGCTAGAACCTGTGAACAGCTCATCAAGAGAAGCAAACATTTACCAAAAAACTCTCCTCTATAGAAACTGCATTGAAATTATAAAAGATTCTGCCGATAGACTTCCTCAAAGTGTGTTCAGAACAAATAAATTACCACAATTACATGTTTGTCTTCGTTCAAACGACTCATGAGGTGCATTCTTGGGAGTAGCTTATCCCACACATGCATGATATGAGAGCACTGGTAATTGGATTCTCATCTCGAGACAAAATCCAATATACCACTGCGTCAAATGCTAATCTCTTATCCACCTGTCCATCAGTGCACCTCAGAAACGACTAGGTGACAGTCCGGCGAGCTTATTCACCAACATGTGCGCTGGTGTGATATTATCCTCACATGCTGCCTGTCAATTCATGCGGCTCACAGGACTTCTTTTATAATCACTAATCAGAATGTGGTCTACTCAAAGAGGATTAAAGGATTTCTTTGACACCGTGTGCATTGTTTACATATTGGGCTAGTAATTGCTTGTCATGCCCAAGAAAAAACTAGTGGTGGACAAAGCTGTCACACAGATAATTCAGCCTATACAAGGCGAGCAGTGTCAATAAAACCAATTAAAACCAAAGTCATCAACAATAAAAACCAATCATAAAACTAATAAAACAATTGGGCCCAATAATTAAAACAATTAAACAGTCTAGTCTAAAAGTCTGTTAAAACTCCCACTTTGGCTTCACTGGGTCACCGTCCTCCTGGCTCCCACTGCTGCTGTTGGCTCAGATCCATGCAAGTTAGTTCTTCTCCCATCCACCGCACATTCCTTCGTGGCTCCTCTCCGGCGCCTTCGAGTGTCTTCACTCTCCGTCCATGTCCATGTCCATGTCCGTGTCCTTGTCTGTGTCCGTGCCCATGTCCATGTCCATGTCCATGTCCGTGTCTGTGGCCGTGTCCGTGTCCTTGTCCGTGTCCTTGTCCGTGTCCTTGTCCATGTCCTTGTCCGTGTCCTTGTCCGTGTGCGTGTCCGTGTCCGTGTCTGTGTCCTTGCCCTTGTCCGTGTCTGTGTCCTTGTCTCCCTCTTGCTTCATAATTTCCCTCCTTAATGCTCGGTGCATTGGCTAAAAACATGAGGTAAAACAGTTCACCGGGTGTGGGGAATCAGGATGACTAAAAACACAGAGCAGTTTCAATATAAAATCACACAAAACTAAAAACATACATACATAAATCACTGCAATCCGAAGCGCTAAGTGCATTTTCCCACCCTGTGACAAAAGATTGTAGTATTGTATTGTTAGTATTTATTGGAACCAGATAAAGAGTGGCTACAGTTTCACCTGGAATCAAACCTATGCCTTTTACATAACAGACAGGGGATACTTTAGTGGTGACATACAGGACAGAAAAGCCCTCCATATGGTTTTGTTCAGACCATCAGGTTAGGTTCCTCTTTGGGATAATGATAATGAATTAATTTTGCACTTACAACTCTGATTTAGTTTTCCCCAGATGATTCTCAAATGTTCAAGTTGAGACACAAAAATGGGTCACAGGAAGGGTTAGGGTTTATATAGTATATAATATTAGTACATTCTTATATGTGATTCTAAATACAATCACCAGAAATAACATTTGACAATCAGTCCAGCTGAAAAGCACTGATGTATTTTACTTGGCTGTGAAATACAGTATCTTCAGATCTGACAGTTCATATTTTCATTTGAAGAGCTGGCACATTTTGAGTGGTCCTGGTCACATTATGGACCACAAACATCCATTAAATAGGTCCAGGCAGGAGAATGCACCCCCCACTCTGACAGCACCAGATCTGAATTTAATTAAAGGTGTCTCGTATTTCTGTCGATTTACAGCCGGCTGTGCAGTAAAGGGGACAGAGTGCCGCGTTTCTGATCCCAGCTGGAAGTTTATCTACCACTGGGCACTACTATCTCACTGCAATATATTGTCCGAGTGAAGATAAGCACGGTTTAAAAATGACATTTTACATCAGCGTTGGCTGCCATCTGATTTAGTGTAATTAATTATAATTAACAAAATGCCATTATGAGAAAATTGTATTTTTAGCAATTATATTAAATTATAATCTCTTTGTCCTGCTTGTGTATATACATATTTGGGTATATATACACGCTAACTCTCAATCTGATCTATGTCATTTCATTGTATCAAGTCACGGTTGCAGAATTCTCAAAAAAAACTTAAATATATCTAGAAGTACAAGTAAGTAGTCAACACAGTTATTTGAGTTAAGGTAATTCAAATAAAATACAATATATACATTTGTGAGGTATTTGTGATTATAATGCTTTTACTAGTACACTATTAGTTACCACTACCAAACCTGACTTCTTTTGCAGTGGTTTGCGGTGCCAATTCTTCAGTATATCCTTTCATTTCACCCCAGGAGTCAGTTTAGTTTTTAATGTGAGGCCACCATTACGGTCAGCATTCTCTTGGTCCCAAAGGTGTTGAATAGGGTTTTATTTTGGACCAATGTCTGGATCATTTGAGCTCACTAAAAGGGGTTAATGACACTATACTTTGCCCCTAACTCCTAAGACATAACAATTATGGTTTTACTTGATACTTTGGCAACTCTGTTTTAGGAAATTAATCATAGACATAGAATTACTATGTTAACTGTAATTAATAGTACCTAATACCAGTTCTACAAAATGAGTTGGTTTAGTTTAGATTAGAATAGCACTAAGTTGGTAAAAGAGTGGACATGAATGAAGACAAAACTGTTACTATATCTGCATAAATGTGGAGGTTTTCGGTGTTTCCTTTACACGATTCGATGGATTCGGTTGATATGACATAAAACAGAAATTGCCGACCCTGTATTTTTTAACAGAGTATTTTTGCTCCACAACAACAAACTCTGAAATAGCCGCTGCCAAGGTAACCTGCTTCTTCTGGCAAGGGCTTTGACAGGACCAGGCCTGGCTCATTAATTAGACATGAGGTGACAACAACATTTGAAACTAGTGCTAACAATGGCCAGTTAGGGTTGGGGTGAAGAGTAAGAGGTGGTGTCTAATGTTTACGCCCGAGACACACATGGGCCACTTCCCAAAGGGACATCAGTCCATCTCTGAACTGTGTGCACTCAGAGGAGGGCGGTAAGGAAACGCCATTAGCGCCTCCATTGCTCGACAATCATCATCATGTAGATTTCTTCCTGTTATTTTGAATCTCCCATTTGGGAAAACATAAACATGGGCATCGTCATTCTAACTTTTAAGGATTTTTATATGCTGGCACACTCACATGGGCTGTTGGTCAACACTGATTTACAGTATGACCAAAAGGCAAGCATTATGAACACACCTTCATTGGGTTTTGAAATAAAGCTAATTGGACCTGCATATGGAGGGTATGACGACCCATTTAGTGAAGCTGATAAAAACCAGACTGCTGCAGGCAAAACACAGTCACGATCATCTAATTACTTTATTCCTCACTTCCTCCACAATTACCGTACAGCTGCCTCCCCAAATCACCAACTCACTTAATATCTGAATATCTTATGCTCCTAATGTGCCGAACTTTTAAACTGACCGGTCTGTGGACTCCTAGAAGTTACTCCATAAATAATGTATTTCTTTTTTGCCCCTGATACGATGCATTACCAAGGCAGGAGAAATTACAGTTAGAGTCAGTTTGTTCAGTACCTGTCTTTAAATCTTTGTCCTGAGATAAATTGGCTGCTGTCAAACATGTATGCTGCCTCAAGCCCATAGTTGCTGGTATATACTCCAGTCACACACAATACTTCATTTTTAGAGAATGTAGTGGACATTACTCAACATCAAGACATTCTGATAAACACTAACACAATTCTGACCATTTATTTGAAGCTCTAAATCCAATAAGCGAATGTTGCATAAATTCTTCTCATCATCACACTTAATTTGTTCTTTAGCCTAATATCAGTTGGAAGATGCATCGAAGCTGTGGTCAAACATTTTAAAAACATCAAATGACTTTATAATTTGAAAAATCACATTACGCACAGTGTTTGACCACCTTAATATTTTCACTGTCATGCTTGTATTCACTTGAAAAAGATGTGCTTAGTGTGCATGCATAATGGATCAAGTCAGTAGCTCAGACAAAAGACAGATAATCTCTTCAACACCATGAGTCGCCTCGTGTGCTGTTATTAATGCCTAGTTCTTTGTGCCTGTGCCAATATTATATTAATATATTAGACTTAGGTTAAGAGGGGAAATCATTTAAAAAATAGCACTGGAGAATGTTTATTTGATTTTCTTGGGCAAACATCATTTCTTTAACAAAGACAACCTAAAAGTGCATAAACTTGAAAGCACAAGTCCATTTTCACACTTTCTGGACACTATTGCATTGTCTGTCACTGTGTCAGTCCTGCAACTAAATAGTATCAGGGTATTCCTGCCAAAGTATGCCATAGCTTTTAGCGAAGGGCTGCAGCCCCCTTCATTTGAAATAAACAAAAAAATAATGTATTTATTTATTAATTTGTCCATATCATTAGGATTTCCATTAGCTGTAAAGCCATCTTTAACCACTGTTTACTAACTGTTTGTAGGTTCAGCATCAAGCCTAAGGGGATGACACACCCAGAAGCATGGGGTGGACAATACATTCAAAGCCTCTGGTGGCTGCAGGGAATACACCATGATTATTGAGACGTACCCAGCACTTCCCTTTTAAGCCCACTGCCTTTCAACCGAACACAAGTGTGCACAGTACAATTTCCCCACTGTGAGCTTGTACTGGAGAGCATCCAAACAAACAGATGTCTCCAAAAGTCCTGTTCAATTACGCTGCTGTGACACAAAAACCTTTGACTAAATCAATGGGAAACTCATTTTCTTTTGTGTGATAGTTTGATGTGTTTTTTTTAATTAAGGCTCTTGCTCATTTACTGGCAGAGCTGAACGCTTCTCATCAGAAATCACATAACTCATAGTAAATTGGCTTTGTCATTAACTGCCCAGTGTCTGTGGTCTACCTCCATAACCGTAATACCTTACTCAGATTGGTGGCTTTTTTAACATATTTTCAATCCTAACCTGTCCACCTATCAGTGTCAGTCCCAATTTCCAACGTACTGCAATTGTATTTCATATTGAACAGTGGATTTTAGTTGGCTTACACACTTTCATGTTTTCAAATATGTGCTTCTATTGTAAGATATCTATATGTTTCCACCTGTATGTAAACAGACATCATACAAAGTATAATGCTACAAAATCATATTAATATGGACACACAAAACATTTTGAAGCATTCTTTGTAGAAACGGATCCAGATCCAGTGGGATATTACCTTAAGTTCACCTCTACAAAGCGCAGTATTTAGGGTGAGCTGAAAATGGTGCTACTAAATCATACCAGATGCCTTCTTAATTTCCAATAACGATGGCACAGCTGTCTAATTAAGTGTTGCAAATATGACCCTTCCACTATAAATCCTGAATATAAAGTTTCAAAACCCTGAAAGTCTTTCTTCAATGAATCCCTACAATTGTCTCTCATCTTGCTTCATTTCTTGGGAATACATTTTGTAATTAAAAAGCTAGACTTGACGGATCCCCTTGAGAATGGAGTGGAAGTGTTTTCTCTGCTGCTGAAATAGCCTGACCAGTCTTTTGTAACCGTGTAACATGATCGGCTGAAAAGAGAAACCCCTGATCAGCTCTACGGCCAAAACACTTATTTTGCTGCCTGTCTCTGTAGTAAATCACACTGACTGTATCGATCGGCCCGCACATCTGGAAATAAGTGTCAGGGTTTAGAGTTGTTTTGCTCATCTATGTATCTGTGTTGTTTGGTAGCCCACCTGCCACACTAAGATTTCAATACATCTAAGAGATTTTGATAGATATTATGAATAAAATGCGTTAATAGTGTTTTTGCTGTATGTTCAAATTCAAATTGAGATCAGAGTGTTCTTGCACATGTAAAAACCGTCGTTGATTGGAAGGCTGTCTTCAATAGGAGTTCCTGACCCACTTGAGTTTGCTAAATAGGACTGGATGGCTAGAATTGTCTTTGGCTAAATGCAGTTGGGGTTATAAATAAGGTTATAATATATCAAATAAATGGTAAAACAAGGAAGCATGGAATGTGCCGTTGAAGGCTCGTCAAAACACATCCTCACTGGGAAATAAAAGGATCCTTTTATAGCCATTTCATCTAATTATAGCCTCTTCACACCAAAGCATGAGACACATATGGATGCTCCATATCAACATTAAAAGCTGCCATGGCTAATTATTGGTTCTGTGTTTGGTTTCAGTTGTCAGACCCATTTGAGATTTTGACATGTGCTGCCAAGATAGCTTAGCTAATGGAGACTACAACATGAAACGTTACAGTAAAAATACACAAACCTCAAAATCTTCCTGCAACTACAGATGAACACACAATATACATCTCATTATGTCACCACTACATAAGATCAATATATGTTGCAAACACCTTGAACAAAGGTGATGCTGACTTGCCTATGGGTATGCCATCAAAAGTAAGCACATATCAATTATTCTGCCCATTATGTAGGGTCCCACCAGACCTCAGCTGTCATAATACTAATCAAAATTGATGTCCCATGATGCTTGGCTCTGTCCTTGTCTTTATGGGAGGAGGGGGTTGTATATTTTTCATTGTTTAATGCTCTGTCATGGAGATGAGTGGTGTGATATTCAGAGGTGGGTTCAGAAGGTTTTCGTTTTTGCTTTGAGTCCGTATGACACTGACTGCGTACCCGTGGGCAACGGGAGGTGGGTAACAGAATATTAAAACCTGATTTGTTGCCCTGGGAGTTTTTTTGCAGCAACATCCACACCAAAAATGTGTTATCATCTTTCATCTGTTTGGGGTCAGGGGTAACTGAAGCCTATATCAGCAAATATGGGTCTTAGGTGGGGTTGCCAGTTAGTTGTAGACGGATACTGAGACATAAACTCACAGTAATCACAGGAAGCATGTGAAGCCTTGTGGTGAGATCATATTCAGTCAGTCAGTTGGCCTGAAGCTCAATCCCACAAACTCCAGAGGCAGGAGCAAGTACTACTTCGATTAGGAACTAAATCTGCCTAGTTATATTTAATCTAAAAGATCTTGAGTCAATAATGATAAGTCCCATTTTGAACAGCTGTCAACAGAAAAAGGAGGATAGCATACTTGTCCCATTCTCCAGTTTACTGGCAACCAGTCCACACATCTGAACTCCTTCACTATAGCTCTATAATCTTGTAGGAAGTGGCAGTTGTCCGGCGCTCCTTGCATGGGTGATTCATTTGTGTGTACAGACAGTGTTTGTATGATGCGGGGGTTGAAGAGCTTCCTCCATTAGCCTAATGTGTTCCTCTCTACTCAATAACCAATCCCCTCAATGGCCCTTCTCAGTCTTCATCACATCCCAGTTGTGCTTGAGCAGGAGAAAGAGCGTTGCACTGCGTTAGGTCTAACCCTGCGCCAGCCGATATTTTCCGCTTTCTTATCAGTTTATTTTGACAGCCTTGGGCGGCGAGAAAGAGGATGAAAGATTAATCTCGACATATACAGCCTATTTTAGACTCTTTTATATTGGAAGTGATATGACTATTTACTTGAAAGGCTTTCTAAGCTTTGTGTCAAGTTGTCAACTGAGAAGAAAACCACAAACCTCAACAGGCCACAGTGTGTACAGGCTGCAGGCAGCTATTAACATAAATCAAGCTTTATTAGTACAATTTTATGGCATTTACAACAACCACAGCTGAACAAGACTTCCTTCCATCAGTTCCATAAATATGAACATTCTTCAGCATTTGAAGAACATAGAACAAAATGAAAAACACATTTGTCGACAGCATCTCCATGAACCAGTGGAGTGTCCCAGTAACTGCATGCACTGGGACATACAGGATGAAGTCAGTATACGGAACAGACACTGATTCCCATATATCTTATGAGACAAACTGTACATATATCTTTTATGAGGATCATTTCAGTAGAGCACATTTCAGTTTTTCTTTTCCCAAGCCAGTCGATGAGAGGTCATGATTTCACAACCTTCTTAGTGAGAGGCCGGGACACTAAACACTGCTATCTCTCACCCCACACTAATAACTAGTCAAATTTTATATAGTTGTAGCTAGTGTATACCTTACAGATGTTTCTTGAATTTCCTTAAAATATCTAAGCTCATCTAAACCAATTAAAAAGTGGCACAGTAATAAATGATGTTCTGAGGTAATTAAATGTTCACATGTGTAGTATTCTGTTTACATGAGAGAAAAACAAAAATAACATTCTTAAACCCAATTCCACTTCGGGTCTCATCCAGTAAATGTGTCACAGCGTTTCTTGGCATCTGCCACCACAACAACACCATATGCCACACAGCTGCCAGCACCTGCCTCTCACAGATCTCCAATACACAGGCGCACAGCACACTTATTTTACATTTACGATAAATATACCTGGATCCAGATACGTGAAAATGTATATTAATAGAAATATATGTAAAATGAAAGCTAATGTGCTTTGACAGAAAGAGGTTTAGAGCCACTATATGAACCTATGATATGAACACACACCTGGCAAACTTCTAAATGAGTTGTTGCCTGGTAACGACCCGACAGCTGAGAGTGGATGCACCTGGGCCTGCAAATATGACATCATAGGTCCAGGTAGTTTTTTATTTTTAAATCAACATTGTCTAAATAATTCAAGTTTTAAGTTTATAAAGACGAGACTTGAAGGTACCTAATCCTCAATTTATGTGTCCATCTTTTAACATTGTCAATATTTATCCACAATTAACAGTAATAGTGTATAGGCCAGTGATTCACAAACAATAATATTGACAAAACATGGTTCTCTTACAACCCGAACAGAATCAAAAGCCCAATTAATACAAACAGCTACACAGACGACTTGCTGATTACCCTTTTAAGTGCAAAAACATTATCTCAAAAACACATAATAAAAATCACATAGCATTTCCACTACATGAAGTTAATATGTTAACGGTTCGGGAGCAGGAACACGCCTCATCTACTTCGCCTCACGTTAACCACACCTCTACTTCCCCTTAGCCACACCTCCAATTTACCCACAAACCATTCTAATATTCTTATACCCACCAAAACCACCACTCACTGTTCGTCTTCGTTCTCTCGGCCTACCCTTGCTGTCTCATGTTTGGTCTTCCAGCCTTCAGACGCCCACATTAGTCCAGAGGGAGGTCCCTAGTCAGCTGGGCTATCTACCAGCGACGGAACCCCCATACTGAGTCTCATCTAACCCAGCTATCATCGCCTGCATCCTCTGGCACCAGAACCAATGTCACGCCACAATTCTCATCCAGTCATCACCTCAATAAACTCTCTAACGTCCATTGTTGGTGTGGCATGGTCCTTGGCCCAACAGACACAAAGAGGAATAAGAGAAAGATCAGCTATAGATTTTAACGTTCAAGGCATCAGCTGTAAATAACTTTTATACAGAGATACACAATACTGGCTTCAGACTTCTAGGAAAAGCTTTTAACTACATTCACTAAAGAAACACAAATTCTTTTTCCTCATGTGAACTTTAACACAAACCATCTTGAATGCATCTCTAAAGGAAAGTTTATCACTGCATTTTTATTTCCGTGCTAAAGATAAACATTGAGTTATCTGGGTTCAGTGCTTGGTTTGAACTCTGGTGGCATTATTCAATTGGAAATCAGCTCTGTTACCATAGGATTTAGATGTATCTTCACTCTGTGTGCTGGAGGCTGAGAGAGGCATCTGGACTATGTTTGCTGTGTTTTATGTGTTTGTGTGTCCATGCTGCAGGAGCCTGGGAGGAAAAAGTCAATTGCTCCAAGAGAAGATGGAGGAACAGCTGAGACTAAAGCAGAGGATTACCTGGAGAGATAGTGATGTGCCCAAGATGTTTTCAGTTGCATGTATGTAGTCTGATGAAGTTAATATTTATAAATGACATTCCACACAGAGTTAAACAAGGCCTGTGCTGTCGTCCCGACAGCAAAGTGTATATCGGCGAAAACGACCCCATACGTCTGCCCCGTACGTCTGCCCCGTACGTCTGCCCCATATGTCTGCCCCATACGTCGCCC
>JAVQKC010128759.1:0-48074 GCA_036025475.1 Philypnodon macrostomus
CTCTCACAGTGGACATGCACCTACGATGAAAATTCCAGAGCCCTCCATGACTTCTAAGTGGGAGAAATAGCAAAATAGCAAGGTGTTCAAATACTTGTTTTCTTCACTGTATATTTTTAATATATATTTTTAAACCCCACCATGTGAGTTCAAGTCTCCCTTTTGTGTTTGCCCATTTAATTGATCAGATAAGCAGCCAGATTTATACCAGATTTCAAAGTGTTGTTGTGGCTAGTCGACCTGGCACTTCCTTCTCATGTCACATACAGGCAGCGTTCAAACTGGCCTGTGTGTTGACTTATGCTCTGTCCTGTTCTTACAATGGAGCTGCACAGAGAGACACAGTGGCTATAATTCTTCTACTTATATTTTTTATAAAATTAAGTAAATAAAAAAAATTTCAGTGAAATTATTACAGTTGTACTGGCGAAAATGTAAAGTCTCTGAAAGCGCATTTTGTTTAGTTGTTTTTGTTTGTTTGTTCGCAGCAAAGTGTAAGCTTAGATATTAATGCCTTTTACAGGAATAATTTGCTGCTTCTAAATGCCACAAAAAAGTAATTAAGGGTTTTGAGGAAATAGATCAAATGCATGTATTATTTTATGTCGCTTTTTTAAAGTAGTAGTCAATGTTGTAGATACATATATCAAAGGTGGCCGGGGAAACACTGCAGTAAAATCAGCTGAACCAGCCATACCAATGAAAATATGTCATGAATGCCAGACTGTTTTTTGAGGTACATAATACAAGAGGTCCGACATTTGGGAATATATCTTCTCTCGTGTATCCTTCAGCCACCCATGCAGTGGAGTATTAGACAGGTCCCTGTAGCCCCCCCCCCAGTTGAGTCAAGGGGGGGCATGGCTCCAGCCAGGAAAAGGGTCTTGCGGGTTTGTTATTTTTGCCGTCCGATAGCATCTACATAGGTACCTCAGGGCCCGCTGTTTATTATGTTACCCAGGCAGGTTGTGAGGAGCGGTAGAGAGGCAGGGGCTAGCGTGTGGTCCATGCGGCGTCACCATGGAGACGCCGCGTCGACAGCATCAGTCAACCGCCCCCCCCAGGAATTGTCACAGATTGCACCTTAGACTGTCCCTTGAGGATGATGGGGAGGATTTTCCCAAATTATCCTGCTCTCTGGCCACATACTGTAATGTTTGCTGTAATAGTTTTGGATCCCCTTCACAGTATATCCTTACAAGGGAAATAAAGTATACCTGAATATCTAAATCTGAATATATTGTCTTGTATACAGGTGATGTGTTATTTTACATATGCATATTCTTTTGTTTTTGTAGTTTTTTCTGATTATATAAAATGATAATACAAACTGCACAATGTAGAAAGTATAAATGTGGGACGTGTGCGTGTCTCCCCCCTTTTTAATGTAGTATTTTGTTCATTTCTTTCCCTCAGGGAGAGCCCCAGAGACTAAAGCACTAGGCCTTGACAAGCTTGCCATTCAACTCAACAAGGAGACTGGGAAAATAATTGTTGGTGCTGATGAATCAACCTCAGTGCCAAACATCTATGCTTTTGGTGATATTGGTGAGGTAAGATCAAAATAAATACATGGTTAAGTTCTGGCACAGTATAACAGATTTTGTGAAGGAGAAATAAACAATATATTTTAGTATAAGAATGATTACACAGACCTCACTGGAGTATTTAGTCAGCGGTATGCGTGCAACAGTTCTTTGATATACAGTGATTAACATGTTTATGTTTATTGAGATCCCCATTAGCATCAGCAGCGAGCTGCATCAGCTATACTTCCTGGGGTCAATTTACATCAGAAAACCACAGTTTACATTTACAGCATCTTAATGCAAATGAAATATTAAATTAACACTTTCTATCATCTTACATTTTCAACAAAGACTAAATGGGAAAATATGAATTTACAGTGTAGTGATACTTTATCGAATTTACTATGATTCTCTCATACATAAGGCACTGTTGTACATATACTGTACATACAAACATTCACTCTATACATAAAAACACACACAGTAATCTATTAAACACTAATCTACACAACTTAATCAAATCAGAAAACAACTCGCGTGCACAAACTCCACATTGAATGTGGACAAACTAATAACTAGCTAAGTGAATTTTGGACATAATGGGGGAAGTGATCCTTTTTCATCACTGCTTAAATAACCCCCAAACATATCAATACTACATATTTGTACTCGGCCGCTTCAAAGTAATTTCCAACATTTATCTATATATGCTATCTGAGATCCATTCACCCATTGGCATTCAGAGTACAAGCGGCCATGTTAATACGAGTAATTGCTGCTGTATGTAATGTTGTTTTTTCAACACAACCAGCTGTGTGCTTCCTTCCTGCCTGCTAGGCCTCAGACACACACACGCACACACACACCCAGGCGCACACACCTTTTAGATTGACGGCTCGCTTTGATGACTCGTACTTCATCCCAATCTGTCTGTCAGCTTTTCACAGCAGCAGGAAGTTTTTTTTCCTGAGGCGGAGAATAGATATCTCCATCAATTTGTCCAATGCATTGTTGTCATTTTTTGTTTGTTTTATTAACAACGGTGCAAGCGCCAAGAAATGCATTATAGTGACGCATGCTGTCGGGCGTGCAAACACTTAAAACTGAATGCATCAAGACAAATGCTCATACGAGCAGTGATGTTTTGGACAACAGGATGTGAGCTGGTGATTTCACAGGTTTAAGTCATTCCTTTAGTATTGCCCTGCAGTATTAGTTCGCTAATGTACAGTTGTGTGTGTGCAACAAGCAGGCATTCTTGACAAAATTGTGAATAACACCAAAGAATTTTTAAGCAAGACATTTTAACAGATGTTTGTGTCTCTGAAATGTGTGCATACATGTATTCATTTTACAGCTCACTTTTCATTGGAGTTTCATTAATATTCTTAAATAAGTCATATACTCTTTATGGATTTTGAACCACTTATTTGATTGTTTTGCCTCTATTATTTATGGTCAGCTCGAACCTTTCATAGCTATTTTTGGGCTGCAGATGACCCTTTAGTCACTATACAGGCATGTGGTCTTCAACAAGTCATTTTGATTGTTTTAGGGTCGTCCAGAATTGACCCCTACTGCCATTAAAGCAGGAAAACTCCTCGCACGAAGACTTGCTGGTCAGACAACTCAGCTCATGAACTATGACATGGTAAGACTCTCACAATTACACATATTGAATGAACTATATTTGAGGACATACTTAACTAACAAACAACTGTTTGATGCTACAACATAATAGTTCATACAATTTATCAATAAACATTTTGGGATTTTGGGACTATGCATTATTATGAAATGTATTAGTTCTGTCAAATGTACTATAAATGACATAGCTGGTGGAAAGTTGAAACTTGAAATAATTACTAACAACAAATGATAATAATATATCACTTGTCTCTTTGCCTGCCAGGTTCCGACAACAGTGTTTACACCTCTTGAGTATGGCTGTGTGGGTTTGTCTGAAGAGGAGGCTGAAAAAAGATGTGGAAAGGACAGCCTAGAGGTAATGCTGCCTTAAATTGTAATTGTGTATATATGTTAATATTTATTAGATCTTTATATAATATACACTGGACTAACAAAATGGTTAGTGTCTATAAAATACATTGTTCCCCGATCCCGTCAACACACTTTTGAAGACACATATGTGACATGCTTGTGTACATAAGCGGTGTGCCAAATACTAGCCAACACCTGCACACAGTGGCATTAAACGGTTTTGCTGGGGAGGTGGGGCTCCTGGTTGTGAGTGACAGGAGAGCAGGAGGCCTGATTGAGGTGTGTATGGGGTGATGACAGCCACGCTTAGATCAGAGAAGACGCTTCAGCACTGGCCTCCAACAGCTGCGCGGCCCTTGCAACTTGTGTCGGCACGCCGGCTGTCGGATAGTACACACTTACACTCACATCTCCAGTAAAATGTTTTGAAAGTTATATCCATGTGGAGCCTGAGAAGATGTTTTCGATTTCTTCTTAAGTTTTCACATACTTTGTACATACATTATGACGAGGTGATGGTCATGTAATGTTTTTGTAGCCATTGACAGACTGTTTTAACTTGCATAAAAAGTGATTGTTATCGGTACTTTACATTTCCTGTGAGGTTTTTCTGAAGAATAAGGTCATTAAGAGTAGAATCGTATCAAGTGGCTGAAGTGTAAAATAAATATTTCATAATAAAATCATAAATACTATTGGATTTATTTTATGTAGCTTTTTAAATTGTTGTATTTTCCACTTAATAACACATCTAGGTCTATCACGCTTTCTACAAGCCTCTGGAATTTACCGTTGCAGAACGTGATGCCAGTCAGTGTTATTTGAAGGTATGTTGTAACTACCTCAAACCTTTGACAGATGTGTTTGATGAGTCTTGTTGTATTTAGACTGTACTGAATGATATTCTTTTCACTCACTGAATTAACAATCTTAAAATGCTGGCATGTCTGAGCACATGTGTTCTGTGCTGTTTCTAATCTGCAGGTTGTATGTGAGCGTGGTGGACAGCAGAAGATTCTGGGTTTGCACTTTACTGGGCCAAATGCAGGAGAGGTCACACAAGGCTTTGCTCTGGGCTTTCAGTAAGTTACATACGATAATGTTAATGTGTTGAGTTAAATAACTTAATGAATACACGTTTCATTTTCATACTAGATGTGGAGCTACGTACTCTGACCTCTTAAATACAGTAGGTATTCACCCCACCTGTGCCGAGGAGGTGACCAAAGTCCACATTACAAAACGCTCTGGTCTGGACGCCACAGTCACTGGTTGCTGAGGTTAAAGCCCCTCGGCCTCTGTCGTGAGCACACAGGGTTCCTCAGTGATAAGGAGTGCAAGTTCCCTCATTCTCTCGCTCTGGGTCTGATAAAACTACATAGTAACTGGCCTCCAGAGTATTGTCATGGAATCATCATAGCGTAGTTATTAAGACTGACCTACCTCAAAAATGCCATAGCTTTTGCCACACAAGTGATCTTGTTTCAAATAAACAGGTTTGTCAATCAGGATTGTAGCCCATGCTCAAGGGTTTGTTGAAATCATAGAGGTAACATAACTCGGACCCAAACTCTTTCTGAATATATATTTTGCAAATATTGTTGTTTCTCTGGCTGTACTTCCTGTCCATTAGTCTTGGAGGTGACACATACCATACCCCCCTCCACACCTCCACACCCTCCATGACACTGATGGATGGCCCCAGGGCCTTCTGCACAGCGACACCGCCCCATTTCCCATGGACATACACAAACAGTCAGCGGGCTCCTGTCAGTCAGCCAGGCTAAAGCGACTCAGGGAAGCCCAGAGTGTTTAGGTCCACTACGAGTCCAGCTAACCATAGAGCCCTTTCTTTTCCCAACATAAACTGCTCCTTACTAGGGCATGAAAGAATACAGCTGATGGCAAGATGTGTGACACTGTAAGGGAAGACGGCAATCCTAACCGCTGACAGCTGAGCTTTGCCACAGTACTTTATTTTACCCAGAGATGGCACTGTTGCCCTCCTGTACAGCACTAGCATAAAACCTTAAAGACCCTTTAATCAGATAGAGATATGTACTATATTCTTAACAGTGGAAAACTTTATTTAAGACAAACTGATTTAGAAACGGTTTACATATTCAAATTATATTTAGATGAAAAAGTGACCCAAAGATGAGGTAATTATCAACAATAGTTGAGAGTTTTACATAATCTCCATCTGTGCTGGCACCGTCAACCAATTGTCATTTTTTTGTTAGAGAGTAGTTCTGTCAATATGCAGCATTTTAAAAAGTTGCTGGACCAGAGGGGTGGGAGTAGTTTATTTGAAGTCTAATCTGTCCAGTCTGATGAATGGGTCCGATGAGGGGAGTGACAGCGTGCCTGGAGATGGAACGAGAGAATGGAGGAACTCTTAGGTTTATTTGGACCTGGGCCGGAGCAAAAGGAGAGCTGAGTTTTAGTTCGTTTGGGGAGGGACAGGGGGGGATTCCTGTGTGCTGTGTTCAGGGCTGAGGCGCTGAATGAAGGACCCTGACCTCCACTCAGCGGGAACAGCTTGACTCTATCACTCTGAGCATGGAGGGCTCACTGCTGTGCCGATGCACGGCAAGGGCCTGATCCTCAAGGTGAAGGGGGGCAGGCTGGCAGGAGGATGGACAGAGCCAACCGGTGGAGCCACACAGCCAGAGCAGCAGCGCCATGTTTGCCCGTGGTAATTGAGTCTGTGTTCCTGTGCTTAACAAGCCACTTCAGAGACCCCAGACTGGCCCACAGCAACATGAGGGAAGTCATTGAGGCCATTGGTGTAACTGTAATGTCTGTTTGCTTTAAACCCTCCATTTCCTTTCAGCTCTTGCTCAACTACTCTGTTGTTTTATACACAGTGTGTACATTTGCAAAAAGAAAGGACAGTTATTTAACTTGACAAATATGTCTACCTTAAAATGATTTTCCTATTGTTGTTGTTGACACTGTGGCCTCTGGAGTTGTAAACGTGTGTCTTAAGCTGCGTCCCGCAGGGGGTCAAGGTTCATCTTTCAGGTTAGCCAGCTAATGATGACCTGCACTAAAGCCCGAAACTGGGGAGTACAGGTCGGATGTCAACTGGCTAACAACTTTACTATTGTAAATAGAGAAGTATAATTTTCTGTTAATGCATTGTTATATGTGTACTATTTATTTGTAAACACTGGTTCATTATTAATGTTTATGTCCACTGATTTTATGGCTCTGCGTATGTTTTTCTTTTAAATTAGGATAAACCTACATTACTCAACATTGTCTGTTTGTATAATGTAATATGCTCATCCTTGGTGTTAGAGTGGTCACACGTTGACCCTGACTCGTCTCTGCTGACAGGCGGCCCTGCTATGCAGCCCTGTCACTCAGCCTTTAGCTCCAACAATGGCAGAAATTCCAGTGTGTTTGTTTGGTTAAGGACAGGGCTCTCAGAAAGCCCTGAACCTCCTCAGGATCCACAGCAGCCTCATTCACCCTGAGAGAGACGACAGTGTCAGTCCTAACCCACACACTGCCCTCCCCGTCTACAGAATACAACTCCATTTAGCAGTTGTGTCTCTTTGCTCCCTCCACAATGGCGCAAACAGGCTAAATCCACATTGAAATGCACTTAGTAGAACATGTCAACATGTCAGGGTGCGCTCAATTCTGCGCTCCAACTTAATCCAGCCCATTGATCGCTGACAGTTGTCTGTGAGTCAGACATTCACTAGGCCTTTGTCACTTTAGGTCTTGAGCCACGCTGGAGAAGCACAACCATTTATGCACGCTAAAACACACATTTGGGTATATATCTCTACAACCGGGGTGAAAGCCTCAGGAGGAGGAGAAACTTAGACAAGTCTTATGTAAACATTAGGACAACTGATGCTACAAACAAAAAGGTCTAAACCTGGGTGAGGATTATCTCTAAAAAATGAATAGAGCCCAATTATGACTGTTGTACTGCCAGTTTCTGGTTCAAGAGCTGTCATCCTGAGATGCCTTCGGGGCCCTTACAAAGTGCAGTGACTGGAGAGGTATAGGCCACTCAAACTCTGTAAGCCTAGGAAAGTCTAAAAGCTGGTCTGCAGGATTTGCCACACTCAGCCTCATCTGGCCTCCCAAGTTCAAGTCAATCCACTCAAAGAAACCAACTAATGGCGCTAATATTGGGTTAATATCAAAGGGCAACATGGTCAGCGAACTGGAGTAAATGACCATATCTATTTATTCTTCAGGACAACTCACACCAAGGTCTAACTGTGACTGGCTTTCCAACACTATAAGGAATGTCAAGGGCTGCTTTAACATGCTACATTGTTCATTCTGCAACTGTTTCAATCTGCTTTTCCAGAGATATTTCCCACACTAAGAGCCTTCTCATTTTAGAGGTGGGTCTTGTTTGTTGCATAGAAAGGTGAAGGTCTGTGAAATGGTCTTATCTGACTCCTGATAAGAACAGGATACCCCCAGGAACAGCCTAAATTCAATACACATGGCTGCCTCTTTATCTTAAAGGATGTGGATGTAGCAGTTGTTGTGTGACCTATCAATGCTGACCACAGCTCTATGTAGTACACGAATACCTGGCCTAATGGTGAAAAGGTGTTCAGAAATCTCCTTGTTTGTGGTTGGGCTCCTCACATCACTAAATGAGGAATAATAACAACCTTGGCTCTTAAATCATTTAGGCAGGTCTTTTGCCACACAGGAAGCCATCTTATTACTTTTAGAAGCTGTGCAAAGATTTATAGGTGTGATGTCTCATGGTGGAAGACAACAAAGAGATAGTGTTGGTGTATTTTGAGCACTTGCCAAACCGCTGCTACTGGGACAAAACAGTCAGCCTTTTGATTCCAATTAGATACGTATGTTGTACACTGTAATTATGTTAAGCACATCTTACATTTAACAAGCTCCAAAACATTATTGATTATTGGCATTTGATTTAAACAGATGCAGCATTAATCTACAATATAATCCTATATTATGAATGCAATTTGAAACTGTTAGAGACTGATGTCATTTGTGTTTAGAGTGTGTTTGATCAGTTTTAGAAACGACCTGAGTTTAATTAATTTTATTATATTTATTATAGACAAATCCTTACATAAAGTCACATACAGTCCATTTCACAGTTCAACTTTGTCAGACTAATTTAATTAATATATATATATATATATATATATATATATATATATATATATGACTATAATTTATTTGACTGATTACTGATTACCAGGTGCAACTTGAATGCTTAATAGTGAGAGTTATTCTAAAAACATATACTTGTCTGTCAAATCAATGTGAATTTGTGAACATGCGCTTTGTGAATATCTTCTCAAGAAGACGGACATGTGAGGTGGATCACCCAGTGGGTGCTGTCGATACCTTTGTGATTGATTGTGTCTTTCCTGTTTAGACCGTAAAACCTCAGTGTGTTGGTTAGTGCGAGCATGAAGCGCTGACTGTAGCCCCTCAACATTGCATTGCTATGTGTATTGTAAGCTTAGCCTCTGGAGTGCAGAGTTTTCCCGGTCTGTGTTTATTTGTTGGTCACTGATATGATGAGAGATGGCTTGCGTGTTACATGGTGTGTGTATGAGGTGGGGGCAGGTGGGAATGTGCATGTATGGGTGTGCTGCCCTTGTGAATGTATGATAGCTGTTTAGAGGCGTACTGTGAGACATAATTCAGTCCATATGAGCAGCTAACCCCTAAAAATAAAGCACTGTTACCTCAGTGTTTCCAAAACAACCTTTTTCAGACATTTCTAAAACAGGAGTGTCACTGTCGCAGACAAACCTCCAGTATGTATATATAACCGACTCAGTAATTAGTCTTCACAGAGTAACCTTTGGCCTTAATGTCATCCTATATGACAAATGGACTAGCAGCAGCAGACTGAAGAGTGGTCATTACTGTACACGGAGCAGTTTGCTCAAAGTGAAGGCATGCTACTCGACTAACTCACATGGGTTTTCAGTACCCAGTCTGAAGACTTTTTTTAGACGATCTTTTTATTCAGAAACTGGATAATGCTGTTGTTAAAGACTAGTTTTGTGCCAAACATAAGACTTATCTGTTTATGGTAAATCTAAATTATGACTTTTTGTAAAATATTTTGTGAACCTGTGTCCATTGATCTTTTTTCAATGAATATTACACCTGCCCCCTGAATGTTCATGCTCTTGTTTCCAAGTCAGAAGAGAATTCAAAATCTCTAGAACTGTGAGTGGGTGAGTATAATGTCCTGAAACAGTGGGTGCAAATGTGACTGGCATACATTTGTCTTCTCTTTGTCCTGGGAGTTACATTGAGGGTCAGATAATACCTTGCTCTGTGCTATCCTAACCATGAGAAACAGCCTCAGCTTTAAAGAGGAGTTGATAAGAATATTAACTTTAGACTCTGTGTGCCTCCCTCCTTCATTCACTCAGGGGAGGATGCTTTACTGCACAGATAGTGACTGTGCATCTGCTTTCTCGCTTTTCGCTGCATACTAAATCAATATTTAGTTATACTCCTAAAAAGTAACAGACAGACCAGTCAGTCCTCACCTTTTCTGAGATCTCTTCATTAATGCCTCTAAAGTAGCCCAAAAAAAACAAATGCCCCCCACTGATTATTTCAAACCTGGCTGCACACGCTATCTGCCTTTGGCTGAACCGTGGAGCAGAATAGCTTTTGTCATATAGTCACAAAATGTAAGTATATAAAAAAAAAAATTCAAATGTAATTGAATGTTATTATAAAAATTCAATACAATAGCCAGGCATACATTTGGACCTCTCCGGTTATTTTATTTTGTATACTGATAACACATCTGAATTCCCATACAGCAGTGTGATCTTTTTTCGTATTGTATCATGCTGTGATTTTTCAGTGTGTTTGAATGAATGACTGACCTCACCTCACTACTCATTTCCACTACTTGTGCATTAAGAGAGAGGCGCTTGATGACTGGGTGCCAGCAGACTTCATGCTACATCTCCCGTCTATTTGTGACCTCTCTGTGGTTTTGGCTGCTGCTCTGTCTGACCCGCTCGCAGCCTTTCTAATTTGGTGATGAGCTGTAAAATGACCTGCCTGCCCCCACGGCCAAGCGGCTGGACCAAAAGTGGGATTCCGGGGATTTCCTTACAACTCAGGTTGGATGATACAGTATACACACCCTAAGCCTGTCACGCTCCTCTGTCTGACGCCCCTTCCTCCTCGGACCAACAAGGAGCCCACTGGCTGTCAAGTATACCCTGGCATTGTCCCACCAAGTCCTCTCTGCCCCTGGGTAAGCTGAGACATGAGGAATAATTGATGATGATGTTGGCGATGGGATCTGTAGGCATGCTGGGTAGTGGACACACCTCCTGCAGAGGGCTTACTGTCCAGGCACATCCATTTGGACTAATTAGTTTCACGGCAGCTAAAGGGCATATACTCAGCAATTTCATGATTGTCATCGGCTGCTTATGGTTTTATCTTATATAAATTAGACATGGTGGACTTCTGGGTCTCAAGCCAAACATTAGACCGTAGACATCAGATTCTAAAGACAGAAGAGTAATTCGATTTTTAGTTTTTTATGTTGTCTGTTCTTTCACAATTTGAACTGACATACATAACTGGCTTATAAACATCCTTACTTTTAATGCCACAACATTTTGCCACTAGTCGGAACCACTTTTTGATCAAATATTCAACAAGAAGTCATCTGAATTAATATATTAGTCACACAATATACATGCATTAACCGTCGTATCAGATGCACATTGTAATCGGCCTAATAAAGTAGCTCTCAGTATGGTGTTCTACCGCTCTAGCCAACCTGCTTCATGTTTGGACATCTCAAAAGCTGTCTTATGCAGATCTTAATGTAACCAGGGATTATCTGATCTGTGGCATCAACATGGCAGCTGCTACACTGTGATTAGCTATTTACATCAAGCAGTTGAACAGGTGTACCTAATAAAATGGATGATCCTACATCTTGTTGTCAGGTTATAATTACGTTTTACAACCCAGAAATCAAATGTATAAGCGTGTATTTTTGTGTTTGAATTACTGGATAGTAGATACCTTTTTTGGGGGGGTTATGAGAAAACTCAATTTGTAATAAAAAGATATTCTTTTCACCAGATCACCAGACTAAGCACTCTCTCACTGCTCAATAACCACTACTTTATTGTTTCATTTCAGAGTGCAGCTAAGGCTACAGCAGACTCTAATCCACAGCCATAGAGAGGTTTAAAACACTCTGGTTTCAACTAATCTTCCAGCTCAGACCTATCTGAGCTTGAAACCCACTTTCTCCATGATAGGAATGGACAAATAAAAGTCTCTCCCACCACTCTCATGAAAGGGCTCTGTGTGCACTATGGATTATAGCCCTGTTCCCCGTGCTCTCCTTCTCAATTAGACTGAAAAGGACCGAAAATAAAGACTCCACTGTTTCTGCAGCAATGTGAGGCTTGCTACATATTTTTGTTATTATGTTTGGGAATGACTGTCTATTACCTGAGTTAAAAGAAAAGGAGTCAAGAAAAAGGGATTCAATAGCCTATTCTTATTTTTCTATTTTTTCACAGGACTTTGATATTTGAATTAATAGACTAATATATAAAATTAACTCATGTATTACATAATTGGAAAACGAATTTAAATTTAAATACCAAGTAAGAGAATGAGCTCAAATTGTGTTGTATTTTCTGTACAGGCACATTCAAGGGCAGCCCAAGCCCTTCCTTGTGGGTCCTTCCGCTGCGGCGCATGTTTTGTTTTCGATTTGTGAGAAGCATGGAAGCAGACTGACAACGAAACCACATACAGGGATGTCTCTCTCCTCACTTACATGGTACTTTACTGTTTTATTATTCGACAATCAAATTGACAGTGCATTACAACGTCAAACCCACATTTAGGACCATGGATACCGCTGTTGTAGCTTAGCTTTTTTACTAACAACATTTACCTACTTGTTTTTTAAGGAGGGTTATAAATACAATGAATAGCCTAATTGTTGAGTAAGAAATATTTTTTTTAACCGAACAGCAACCTTGGTTCAGGTTCTAGAAGTGATGATGTCATACTCTCAGATGCGGGGCAGGGGCCAGGATTCTGTATGAACTATATGGGATATATATGGGATATATATGGGATATATGGGATCCTAAATGTTTTTGAATCTGATCATTTTTTTTACAAGTGACAAAGTCCATTACCCCTCTGTATTTATCCAACCACACACAACATCTGCAGAGTAACTATTATCTCCCATTAAAATGTATAGAGCTATAGAATGCAATTGTGTAGAAACCTTGGCTGTCACTCGAGGTGGATATATAAAATAATAGACATCTATCATGTTATAAAAGACGTGTTAATAAAAGGTACATCACATGTTTATAGTCTTTATGCATGTAGGACAAAACAATATTATATAAATCAACACTCTGAGGTTGTATACAGGATATTATTGTTTCTTCATCAGTCAGTGTAGGTCATAGTCGCCAGGCCAGATACCCATTTTCAACACTGGGTTATGTCTGTCAAACATTTCTCTTCTACTTCCGTTACTGTCTTTTGATGTCACTCATCACTCCAGTGACGACGACTGACCATTGCAACACACAGCAATTTTTTGTTCACGCTATCCTGCTGTGATCATAACATTGAATAGTTTTGTTGTGGACAGCCAAATCCCAATAGGTGTGTAGGCCATCACACCTAAGATATCTATTGATGTATGATGACACCGGGCTGTCAACCCTCTTGTGTCTCTTTATCCCAGAGTGTCCAGGTAGGTGACCTGATGGAGGAAATGGGTGATAGAGCAAACAGATAAGTGCCTGGTACCTGTGGGCTCAGTCAGGACCTCATAAACCAGAAGCCGCTGACATGGTGCTCCATCAGGGTCTGCCTCAATGAGACCCACAAGGCATTAAGCTCTTATCTGCACTGGCCCCTGCTTAGCATTCATGCCATTCACAAGAACAATACCACCTCTTCCCGCTCACTGGATCTGTGACTGACAGTGGGTGTTGGTGCACTTGTATCTGACGCTGTTTATCCAGTCCAAAGCCCCCATCAAGACACAATAAGGGGCGTGTGTCTTCCTCAACACTTGCCAGGTTGTTTGTCTTACTGGGCTTTTATAATGGAGCAGCTCTCCAATAGGCTCATTAGTTTCCTCCAAAGTAGGATATGTAATAGCTGGGTGACATTTGTGTTTGGCTAATGAAACGGGTGACTTACTATTCAGCCAAGTGTGTGTTTGTCATAATTCAAAAGTCTGAAGCCTGACATGAAATGTAACTCAAAGTAAATATACTTGTAGGGCTGTTTGGATCTTTGAGTTAATCTTACTAACCACCAATTGTTTAATATTTATGAAGTTAACTGTCCAAGCTCTAATGTCAAAAGCTCAATATAACTTTTAGATCATCTGTTTTTTTTGGTGAGGTTCATATAATTCTTTCCTGATTTCAGAAAATTGTGAGCTGCGGTACATGTGTGACTGAGATAGATTTAGTTTGAAATTCTCATAAATAGCTCAATGTGTATGAATCAGTCAGAATTATTTTTGGATGAAGTGCTATTGCTTTAAAAGCTGCCTTTTGTTGAGAAGGGTATCTTGAATGCAAGCTTTTTAGTTATGTGTAATCTGCTTTCAGTTTTTCATCAGGCAGCTCAGATCTCATATTTGACCACTGCGAAATCAGAGCAGAGGATCTTGGAGCCTATGAAGCCATAATGGCTCCTGTGTAGGTGGGGCATTATAAAGTTACTATATAATAAACCCCTGTGATCAGTATATCCTCTATGCCTTATTTATGAATGGCAGAATTTGACAAGGGGCAGCTCAGGTGGAGTAGCTGCTGATCACATGATACCAAAGAGAGCCAGGCGAAGAATTTAGACAGCACCCCCTTCATATTTGATGGCTCATATCATAAGCCTGTATGCCCCTCCTTCACTCTCATATGTGCAGTGATGCTGAGGAGAGAGAGCGCAACAGCGGAGAGGTGGGCTGTACAGATAGTGACTGCGTTTGATCTGAAGGTCGCCAGCCCCTTGCCGGTGTTGAGAGATGCTTGGCGAACGAGACCAGCTCTTATTTAATAACATGAAGGGGAAGCGGACCTTTCTCTCATAATTAGGCCTAATTACCCGGTAGGTGTGGACAGACGGCCCAAGAAGAGACAAACTGCCTTTATCCATGGACTTAGAGTCAGATTACACAGAGCTGTCTTATCTGTTACAGGGCCAACGGGAGCCTCAGTCCTGCACTCCTGCTTCTTCCCACTGGCTCCCATTCCAGCTCAGGTATTAGTCAGTCAGTCTGATTTATTACACTCATGCCACTGACTTAATGAGCTTTTTACCCTATTGTAATTTATTAACCATTACCCATCTTTTGAGCAGATTATTTGTCTGTCTCATGGTTTTAGCAGAGAACAATCGAAGCATCCATGCAAACACAACTGAGTGACAACCGGCCACCATTGTGTTTGTTTACAATATTTGAGCAGCCTGCATGGGTTTTTAAGTGACTCGGGAGCTGGCACCACAACAAACAAACCTATTGTTGGGGGCCATGTCTGGAAATGCTGACACTAAGGAAGTAGCAGACGAGAAAGTAGCTAATGAACTCCTGTGACTGAAGATATGTCCGGCATTGTCCCAAACTGGTTCCTTTTGAAAGTCGCTAAGCTTAGGCAAAAAAAATAAAAAAATAAAAAAGTTTTAAAGGCCAGACCCTGTAAAAAAACGCTACGGTAAGACAAAGAGTGACGCTTAATCCACCTGTTATCAGAGCGAGAGCCTCCCCCGTCACAAGCAGCGCTGTCTCAGGAATGCAGCCTTACCCACCCTTTCACAGCACCAGCCGCTTAACTGATAGACCCTCACAAAAACACTGCTGACATTTTTTGCCATTTTCTTCATACCACTCAGAAACTAGTTTGTACAGTCAGTGGCTGAGCTGCTTCCTGGTAGTTTATAGCTGGTCTGAGTTCATAGGCATTGCATTGAAATTTGTTCCTGTAACTTCTGTAGTTAGTGTAAAAACTGCTTTTGTTTATCTGTGTACGTCTTTGGAAGTGGAATGATGAATAGGCTGATGGGTGGACTGCTGGAGTTGGTCCCTCAGACTGCCGCGTGGTCTCTTTAATTAGGCAGGCTGGCCGGCTCGGGGGCTGTCTCTCCGCTTCACAGATTCACATGGACAATTTAACCACTAACCTTGTGAAATGAGCTGCTCCTGAATGCCTTGGGCTCTAGTTTCAGAGTCAGGCCTGATTGCAGGGAGAAGGGTTTATGATAAGTAAAAGTAGAAGCAGGACAGAAACATTGGGCTCATTACAGTTACAGAATCATCCCCACTGACTAGGCATTAACCATAGCACAATAGCTTTAGCTAATTTATGATTACACAATACTGTATCTACATCACAAAAACTACATGTTCTAGTCCTTGTTGAGTCTTGCTTTAGTTTGCCCGTTTGCCCCATTATGCTCGCATACTGTATATTGAGCATAATTCTGCTTTGACTGACTGAAGTCAATCAAGGCAACTCTTTTTCATGATCTAAATTGGTTAAACCCTCACCATGAGAAAGAGACATCAGGTTATATATTCTGGGCTGTTGTAATTACAACAGTAGTTAAAATGGAGTCATCTCAGTCATGTTGCTGGAACACTGTTTTATGTCGACGCATCATTTCCTCGCTGCATACCTGTGGTTGGTTTGGTTTCCTCAGTCGACAAACGACATAAAAGCTTTATCTCTTACCTGTGCCTCTGGGACAACGGCTGTTGATCACAGGAGGAGTGAGAAGCCAGAATCTCCGACTGTTTACTGTAATTAAACTGTCAGTGCTTGTGATTTATGACGTATTGAGTAAGAGGTATTATCAAGACAAGAAGTAGGAAGAGAAAACCTGTGTTTCAACAGCCACGGGCTTTGTACCAACAATACTAAAAATATAGACAGTAAATTGAACAAGCTTCAAACCAAAATGCATGTATTTACTTAATTGTGGCATAACAGATTTTTGAAATCTAATTTCCTTTATTTAGACTTACACAGTAATGCAAGTGGTCAATATTGATGAGATGTTTTGACCTTACATGTATCTTTTTAAATAATTTACATCAAATCTATGGCAAAACTGTACAATGTAATATTGTCTGTTGTTGATTTGCATGGGTTAATTGTGGTGTGATTGTATTTTTCAGCTGGTGCTTTGTAGTGGGTGCATTGATGACGTGATGCTGGGATGTCTCGTCCTGCTCCAACCCCTGTCTACACCCTGCGGGGTGCTGGTGGGCCCCTCAACACCCTCCACTTCAGTTGCAACGAGGGCACCACTCCTCTTCTAATTTCTGGGTGAATTTCTTTCAGGACATACATTTTCAGACAAGGAGCACATTTTGCTGTTCTATAATTACAGTGCCCTGAAGTTGGGAAAATATTACATTTGTTTGGTTTACCCCTTTTCCTTCTCTATATAATCTTGTTCAAACAAGGTCAGAACAAAGTGAATCAAAGATAATAATATCCTCTGACACAGTAACAGACCAGGAAAAGTTCTAATAAATCATTGTGGGATTTTTTTTTCAGTTCAGGGAAGGGTGCTGTCCATATTTGGAACCTGAACACTAGACGACCTGAGAAGATCATTGAAGGCCACTCTGGTAACTCTGTAATATGGGTCAACACCTTGCAGTCACTACAGCAGCTAATCAGGTAGGATGAGTGCCAATATTTAAAGGTGTTTTGCGAACCAACGCACTTTTTAACAGACTATTGACAAAGTGTTGTGTGCAGTCAGGGCCGGGACATGCAGATCTGCCTCAGGGACATCAGTGAAGGACGGAGTGATGTGGTGGACTCGGTTTGGACCGGCAGTGTTGGATTCTGTCAGAGTTCACTGCTGGAGACAAGTCCTGGAAAATGGCTACTGGCCTATGCAGGAGAGCAAACTGAAGAGGTTAGAAGCTAATTGCTCAACACATAGTCTACGAACAAGAAGATTGAGGGAAAAAGGCGATTGTATCTCTGTTCTGTTGGTGGCGGTTAATTGGTTTAACAATTAAAAACTCTATTACAATTGTCAACCCCCAATTTGATTACACACACTACTGTTTATTGTCTTTATTGAGGCTTGTGGAAAACTTGAACATCAGGTAGTAACACAAATTCACAAACATTTTTAGTACATTATGTGTGGTTTCTAAATATTCAAGGGGCCAGTAGAGTGGCAGAATCTGTTGGTGAAGCTACATCGAGATCCTAGCCAGAAAGTCAGCCTTCTTTTATTGCTTACAGATTCATGTTACCTTATCCACTATGGAGGAGCCATACTTGAAAGGCATAGAGTGGTCACCTGATCCAGGTCAAACGTGCCTCTGCTAACCCTCATCCAGAAGACCAGGCATCAGGGCGCCTGTGACTCCTGCACCTCAATAATGCCATTGTCCCAACAGACACAGACAGACACAAACACACAGACACCCATAAAAGATAGACTTAAACAGGCCACCACAGATTTTGTCATTTTGCCTCCCCGCCCTATTACACAGACATAACTGGCCTAGACAGATGCTTATCAGGCATCAGAAAATAAAACACCCACACATGAGACAATACATATAAACTCAAGTGCCTCAAGTCCCTGCACAATGGCATGATTTAGTGCCAATTTGAAAGGTTAGGCCATTTTTAAGTAATAATATTAAAACTCTTCTATTTCCAGTGGTTTCCATGTTTACTGCTCACAGTAACATTCCAGCCATGGCAGAAACATTAATTAATAGTGTGGGTTTTTTATTTATGGGCAGCACGATGCCACACAAGAACAGCACATCACCTGAGGCACAGAGAAGTCCTTAAAGGCCCTCTTTGTCAGACGTACATAGGTAAACACAGAGGACAGATGTGGCCTAGTGCTAAAATACTGATCACTCCCTTAAAGGGATGTTTAATTTGAGGCTAATGAGAATTAATATGTGCATCATCACGATGGAGGAAGTCAACTGATTTGGCTTTGTTCATGATTTGGTATAGAGACACAAGTACAAGTCCACAGGTCCAGACTTAATACTGGGCCTCATTAGATTGTGTATTTTATCAGAATGTGTGCCAATGTGTGCAGGAAAATACTATCAGTGTCACAGGGTCTGCCTTTAATAGGATTTATTATAGACAACCTGGCGGCTGCTTTGCTCTGACGGATCATGCTGTGCCACAGTGTGCAGGCCTATTAGTTCACAGAGGTCCTGAACCACAATGACAAATTCTGTTTGGTGTTGCAAAATACAAACAAATCATGACAGAACGTATTCTACAGTTCTAGTGTGTATATAATTTAGACCAAAGCAAAAAGAAATATGTATTATAATATATTAGTACATAAAAAGTAGCTTTGATTCTAATGTAACCCTTTTGGACATCTGCATGGATGGTTTTGTATCTGTATCACTTAGGAAAATGTAAATTGTAGCAGTTGTCTTATAGTATGTTCATCTTTTTGTCTGGTTGGTTGCAGATCAAAATTATCGAGCTGCCCAGTAAGACTGAAGTCTGTACCCTGCTGCTTGATGCTAAGTTGGGAATGGCCATGTGCATCAAACTGTGGCAGGTATGTACCTGACACATTTATAGTTTACTCCTCCTCATATTAACCTGCACATATAAACTCAGTGGGTTCACCCTGACAGTCATTATTTATGGAAATATATTTTACATTTTAAGTAGCACCTTCCTCTGTATCTACCTACTTTATGCTGGTTGGCTCAAACCACATAAGAAACTGCAATAAAACAAAGGTAAACAGTAATGTATATGTGACGTGTGGCACGTGATTTATAACCCTTCAGTTCATCCCAGACCTTTTTTTCCAAAGCGTTTCTTCTCAGCTGGCAGTGAGTCCCAACACTGTAATCAGAGTGTTTGTGAGGGCTGGGGGTTCACAGACATATATCAGCCTGCAGCTGTACATCCAATCTGATCTCAGCAGAGATTGTTTTCTGTTTTGTAAATTCTGTCGAGAGTTTTATTTTCCAACCATTAACAAGACTGTAATTATTTCTAAATTATTAACAGCAGTGTAGTGGGTTATATTAAACTGTATATAGGTTTAGTAACTTCAATTACCTTTGTAGCTTAAAGTGAAGGTAAGAAAGCAGGAGCAAAATATAATTTATCTTCTCAAATGAAGTTTAAGGTTGGCTTCCGGTTGTTAGGATTGGTGCAATAAAAGGTCAAATTGCTTTGTTAAATACGGTAACCGCTGTAAAGGTTGGACAGTCGACAAGTCACCGTTGATGCCGACTGTGTTTGTCTCTTTTGATTTCAGAGCTACACCCACCTTTCAGCATCTGATTTATGAACTGATGCTGTTGTAGCGTTGAGTACCAGGAAACATAATGATGAATTATATCATTATAAATTATATTATATCACTGTAATACAGCACAGTCAGCTGTCTGACTTCAAAGCCGAAGGGCCCAAGCTAAATAATTTCAGGCCTTTTAAGATCAACTCATGTTCATCAGTTTCAGTGAGTGCGGATATCCAAACACTGGGAGAAGAATGAAATAGATAATTGTAGGTTGTAGAAAATAGCAGTACCTCTGCTCATAAAAAGGTCTATCATTTCTCACTGAGCTCAAAATGCTGCCTGCTGATTTCTGAGCCTGACGCCGCAGGAGGGAAAATCTGACACAGTCATCTTCAGTATGTTCTATCTGTCTCTCACACGACACGAGCCAAGAGAAAGAAGCTCCTCACACTGTCACATCCTCGCCGTCTTTCTTCTCCCGCTCAATGCCGCCCATGAGACGAGTAGCGATTATCCTCCATTATTACCAAGACAGACTCACCAACAGATTTATAGTTGGCCTTTAAGCCCTCTCGGCTGGAGTTTATGGAAAAGATTAAACGTGGTGTTAAACTGCTCGTTCTTCTGAGTCCAGCTTCCCTTCAGCACACTCCCACCCAGCCCACAGTTCAAAACTTCTGCTACATCTATAAGGTACGCTGAATGTGAAGTGCACAACAATACAGTGGGACTGAAGCCAGAAAGTGTCTCCATATGTGTGTGGAGATGCAGGGCTGAGCCTGGAGCAGGACAGTAGTGATGTATGATGTGCAAGGCTTTTAATGTGAACAGAGGCTGGCGGGGAAAAGGAAATGTTCCTATACAGATATCCATCACTCTCAGCTCATCACCTCACTGCCTCATGGCTATGACATCATGGAGGAGCGGGACAAATCACAGCACACGATTGGTTCCTGATGTGAAGGATGTGTTTGTCTGGGACAAGCTCTGGTCACATCAACAAACAACTGTTGATTCTTCTGAGTTTGGGTGGAGTTTTGGTGAATATATAGTAAGGTCAAGCTGTTCATACAGACTTATGCAGAATTAATTTGTGTCATTTAAAAAAAGTATTTAAAAAAATCCCATGATGTTTTTTACATTTTACAGATAGTTGTCTGACAAGTAAACACATTAACTGGAATACAACTGTAGGTTGTTTATCAGGATCTGCTTAATCTTAATTAGATTTATTATTCAAATGTGTTTGCTCTCTGGCTCGCGTTTAGCCTTTGCTTTGGCTGAAGAGTAATCTTTTATTACTTTGTAATAAATTGTAAAAACTTTTTCCACTTTTTGTCAGTGTTAATTCTGATGTGAGACAAAGGGGAATACCACAGAGTACTTTGTGTTGTACTTCACTTTTGCTTTTGTCAGGCCTTCTTACACATTATTAGTGTGACGTTTTCTCCAAGGGGTTTTCTCCGAGTTCTGAGGTAACTCGAACGCAGCAATAGACTTACCCCCAAGGTCTTCTATTGGTTGATTGTAGTTAGGTCCCACAGATTCCCAGATTTATGAATATTATATATTATTTTTATTATTTTGAGTAATTTTTATAAATGCACATTTCAAACAACTTCTATTATACCTTTCATTTGCACAGTTGCTGCTTCCAGATTGTGGTTTGCCTTGAGGTTGTTCTGGCCTGTGTTAGTGTTTATTGCCATTGTAACTTAGCAACTCAACCAGTATATACACTAGCTGTTTTTTATTAAGAACTAATATTCATTCTTATATTGCTGTTTGTATATTGAGAAATAACTTCTGTTTGTCAATATATTGTACAAAGCACAGTACTTAAGGAACTGTGCTTTTGTACTCAATGATCTTGCCCTGTGACCGTCTTCCATCTCTGTCTTTCTGGCTGTTACGTTGCTGATGAATCTTGTCTCTAAACTGCCGCCCACTCCAGCAGAGAGCCTCCTTGTAAAAAAAAAAAAGCCTATGGAGGATATAATGAATTAGGTGTCTGCCCAGGGTTCCCTGACCTCTGATCTGTGACATAATCAATCAAGGAGGTCCTACACTTAAGTGAAACTATGGGCCTCCAATGTGGGACTCTTTAGCTTGGGCTGTGCTGGTTGAGCCGAGACACTGATTTTCATTTGTTTTTATTTGTTTTCATAATCTGTCAGTATGCTTCTTCGCTCTGTGTGTTTGGAAGATCTACACAGGTTTTGCTATAATTTGTTTAAAGCTGGGAAAAGAGAAATATATAGAAGGGGGACTTGATAGATGAAAAAATGGTGGTCTTTTTGGCCCCTTTGCACATATGGAATACATTTCTTACATGGCACACTGCTTTTGCTGGGGGCCTGATGGTACTTTAAAGGAAAATATCTGCTGTGATGCTTTATGCTGAAGCTATTCTCCGAAGCATGTGCAGCTTCTCAGGTCAAGGTTACATTTGTTAAATCTGTAATTATTCATTTTCATTCATTGTGGAAGCGTGTTCTTTCATTCCTGCTTCACAGATGCAAAAGAACCATGTGATGAAGAAAAATGCTCCTGTTCTTGTTCTCTTTATCCATTCTCCTCATTTCTCCTTCATTATTCCTCCAGGGATGAAAAGATGTATGTAACCTCTCATTTTATCAGTTCACCTTTTGTTCCACTGAGGTTCACTCGCTGAGGCTCACTGCTCAGCGCAACAGGGCTCACCTTGCTTTTTGTCAATAGCATTTTTCAGTTTCTTTAATGAATAAATGTAATTAGGTCTTTAGCGTAACCTTGGGTTTCTCTGATTTTTTGTGATGTATGGCACATGTGAGATGCACTAATTCACAGTTTGTTATTTTGAAATTTGTCAAAATGATTTTATGGCGATAACATTAATTGTCACTGTGAATAATCACCATTTTTAATTGCTCCTTCTTTCCATAAGCAAAGCTGCCATTGTTAGTTATTAGCTAAAACCAATGTCATGGTTGGGATATCACTATGGGACATAACAAATGCGTGGGTGGTTAGAGACTCCCTGATGCTTAATTAACTGACACACAATTTTTCATTTCATTTGTTTTTCCTTGACAGATTTACACTGCTGTATTCACAATAAACATTGTGGTTGCAAGTGCTAGGGTTTTAAAGGGATGATAAAATTGTGTTTTTGAAGAAGCATTGCAACTCAAGCATAAAATGTTTACTTAGACGCATACAAGCAATGTAACAAGCCTCATACAGTATTAGACTTGGAAAAAGCTTCTTGACTTTAGTATGCCTGATTGCCGACAGTGCAGCCCATGGCTCAGTAATATGGATGAGGAGTAAAGTGAGCAGCGGTGTAATGGAGTGTGTGGAAGATAGAGCAGCAGTCTGATGAATGGAGCCCACAGCGTCTCTGGAAGTGTCAGCAAGCTTCCAACACGATAACCTCTGCTCCACTCAGCTCCCTGCATCACACGCTGGATCCTTTTTCATCACATATCCCACAAACACTTGTGTCCTTCCATATATGATTGAGTTTTATCTTTCATTTCAGCCAGACCTGGGAAGAGGGCCTCTGCTCCTGGCTGGATATGAAGATGGGTCCTTGCTGCTGTGGGATGTGACCCAGAGGTCCAAGTTGAGCCAAGCCAAAGCCCACCCTGAGCCTGTCATGTGTCTGACCTTTGACCCCGCACGTCTAAAGGGCATATCGGGCTCCTCCGACAAGACACTGTCTTCTTGGATTGTGGACAGTCAAAACAACCTGCAGGTAAAGCAATGTTGTCTTAAAAGTAAAATATAAAACACATAATTGTGTCCTTGAAGTGGACATATTAAGGTTTTGTTTTCCCTCTACTGCTGTTTTTTTCTTTGCTGAAAAGCTAACATTAGTTGCGTTTCTCTGCTCCTTTAAACTAAATAATAGTATAGTGTCATCCTACCCTTTAAAATGCTGTAGTGTATTGCACAAGAAAGTCACCCAGATGTAAGAAAAAAATTAAACAGCTAAGAGCGAAGATGGAAGGAGGTTTTGTTGCCTTCTCCGGGTTCCTTTGGAAAACACAAGGGCCCAGAGAGGAAGAGGCTCAGCAGGGCCCCGGTGCCATAAATCAGCTGCTGGTTACACAGCGCTGGCAGGACCAGGGGCCAAGGGCCGAGCTGGGGCTGTCACTCCAGACCTCAACCACCCACATACACTTTTACTTAGACCTAGTTTAAACACCCATAGATTTTTTTTACACATAACATATTTAAAACAAGTCTAGTAAATAAATGGTATAATGGAAAGACATCAGCTTTACTGGAATACAAAAAGTATTTTCCAGACCAATCGCCTGCCACCATAAGAGATCACAACAGCTTTGTCCCATAAACCACTGTTAAAGAGACTTAACGCCTCATTTGGAGCTGTATTTCTCTTGATTTCAGGAGCAAATGGGAATGCTCCTATTTTTCCTCCAACCTCCATGAATCAGAGTCAAGCTGATACACAACACTCCAGCAGAGGGAACAGGGTATTATTCTTTCCAGGATTTTTTTTTATTTTTTGCAAATGGATGCTTGAATTAGAAATATTTGCAGAGGCTACATTTGTTCACCCAGAAAATGTGACTAGAAAAACATCAGGAAGAATTTGATTCAATATACCAAAAACAGGAGACGAGTGGTTATTTAGTTTATTTTGCTCATGCAACAAAATATTGATTCAGCATATAATCCAGGATGAGGATGACAGGAAAAAAGCACACGTAGAGGGAAAGGATCCAACAGGGCCTTTTAAATTATCCTCAAGTGCAGCTCAGTGTGACGTCCAGACAGCTCTCCTCAGTTCTTCCCACAAAAGTATTTTTGTGTTGCTGCAGTAAAAGGGGTAGGGGGTCTGTCGGGTGGCGAACCCAGGCTCTGGGTCCTGACGGATGACCTGTGAGAGGTAATAAAAATATCAAAACCTCTGAGGCCCCTTAACTAAACAGAAAACACGTCTGCAGTAAAGGGAACAGTAGTTTCACAGTGGGAGGCTGCAATAAAGGCTGTGGAGTTTGTAAGTGCCACAGCATCCCACTTCCACAAAGTACCCCTGCGATACCATTTAATGTAGTGTTTCTCCTGCTTAGGCGGCTGCATGTTGCTTTTTGTAAAGGGAAACTGAATTTGACACAACACAGTGCAGTTATGATTTAGTGCGGCTGAAAGGCAGTGAAGTGGGTTTATCAGGGCCAGATAAAGAGTGATAGCCTCCGGTATGGGCCTTAATATACTGCACATGGCTCCCAGAAGGCCATTATCTGCTGTTTGACCTGGCTGGCCTGATAACATTTTCGTAGCACTATGGCTTCATCTGCAACCACTTTTTTGCCCCTTTTTGAGTGTACAGTTTTGTGAGTGTGTAAGGTGCAACTCTGAGGGAGTAGGGTGTTATGGTAGATAGATATGTATTTAGGCTCCAGGACAAAGAAGAAGACAGAGGTCGCGGACTGTGGAAAGGGAAAGCAGGTATAGACAGAAGAAGATTAGCAGTGTACATCAAGCATGTCTGATGGCAAGCTCTTTTTACTTAACTTAACTGATGACAGTTCACTACAGGTGGGACTCCTGCATCTCATGTTCACTACTATGTAAAACTATATTCACTGTCTCCATCCACTTGTCACCTGCATGGGGTTCGTCTTAAAACACTTGCCCGTCTTTAGTCCAGCTCTGACCTCTACTCTAATGTAGGTTCAGTTTCAGTACTGACATGTGGTTTTAGTCACAAATCTAACAAATGTCAGAAACATTATGCTTCTCTCCACTCAACCTCCTCCTTGTGCTTTGTCAGTTTGGCCGCTCACCTGCTTGACACATCCATCTCCTGTCAGCCCGAGCCCAGCTCAGGCCAGGTGACAAAAGGCTGTAATCTCCTCTGCTCTGTGGGATTCAGGGACAGGGTGTGTCAAAAATACCTGTGAAAAAAATCCTCCCTGCCGCTAGACTCAAGTGAGTGAGCGATGATTGGACATTTCAGTGGCTCAACATGAATGGTAAAATAGCACCAAGACAGGCAGAAAGAGAGAGTGGAACATTCTGGTGAGATGCAACAGAAGAGGACCTGAAGTGTGAGATTTTGTTGAATGTGTCGTCCACAGATCTGTGGTCGTCCACAGATCTGTGGGCGTCCAGCTGCTGAGCAGAGCTGGTAGCCTCCTGACGGCTGAGAAAACTGGCATTTCCACAGCACACCTGCAGATGTGTGTATATTATCAGCATGCTGTAACACAGGCCAGAAGGTAGTGTTCAAAGAAGAAATGAATGATGGTGCACAAAGATGGATTCTGCCTATAATCAAAAGTATAGATGAAGTAGCAAGACAAATTGAGTGACAGCTAATATGAGCCAAGAGCTTCTTTGTTATAGCTAATGGATTTCATTACAGACTGAAACATGGTTAATGGTGGTGTCAAGTCAGCGATGTTTCCTGGTACTACTGCAGCAGCGTTGTGGCTCTGAAACCAAAATAACAGCAGTGTTGAACAGAACATGGAATCAAAATGATGTGGAATAGTTCTGATTTCCTTTTCAAGAACAGAGTATAAAACAGGTGCTGCGGTTTTTGTGCTATAGGTATTTCCTATCACGTATATCTTTGTATGTATGCAGGTTTATCAAGCATTATTTGTTACTAACCAGATGACAAATGTACTTCTTAGTAGTAGTTCAGCCCGGGCTAAACCTCAGATGAAGTACCTACCCATTCGCTGCTCACAGTTGACCTTTTAATGAAACAAATGCCTTATCCTGACACAAACTATGGGAAGCAAAACAAACAAAAACAGACACTTAAACCCATCATTATCAGCCCCCTAATGTAAAACAGATGGAGAAGAGGTAGGGGCATACCAACTTCTTGAGGTAATAACAAAGCTCCAATCTTTCACCCCTGATTTCTTTGTATCGATGTATATGTACCATATGGACTAACGGCTTGTGTACTTTTATATAGTACTGCTGGTCATATTGATTATTTGATTATTAAATGCAAAAACCTACATATTATCTACTTCTAAACATTTTGCCTGTTTGATCAATGACATTCCTCTGTGTTTTCTCCCTTGCCTACATTCCACTTTAACCACTTGGGCTATGAGTACCTGGCTTATGTCTTCCACATGCAACTCAGGGATGTCTTTGGTGCAGAACGGGAGCATGTAGATAAATTCTTCACTGTCTCCTTCCATCTAGAGTCATTAGTCTCCCTATTCCCAATTTTACGCTGTCCAGTTTGATTTGGGCTTCCATATCCAGATGCCTGTGGGTTATCTCGAGTTTGTGAAGCAGAAATCCTCTTCCTCGCAGGAAGAGCACGTTTTCTCTGCAAGAATGCCCACTGCAGCAGACCCGTAAGATAGCGATCTTAGCACTATTCATTATAATATGTCAAAATGTTGCCCCTTTAGGGAGATGGATACAGTCCTTTAGGATGCTGTAGATCACAAGTAAGTGTGTCTAATCCTAAACAGGCAGGCCTTACACCATTGGATTTATCGGGTCTCTTCTCCTGCTGACCAGAGCTTTCAGTGCAAATGTAATTCATCAGAGACGCTTAAAGCAACAAAGCCTCTCAAAACAAGCAAGATGGCCTCTTTTTTTTTTGCTTTGAAAATGGTGACAAAGGTAACCCAAGACCCAGTGTGCATCTAGAAAAGTTATCCTAAATCCAAACTAAACAGTGGGACGCAGAGAGATGCTTGCGGCCCTCGTGCTATAATGTTTTATGGCTGATGATTGAGTCCCATGAGTCGTCGGCCAGTTTCAACAGACATGCAGCCTAACACTTGGACCCCAGTCACCAGATCAGCTGATAGTCTCCCTTCAACTCTATTTGTCTTGGCCAAAAGGTTTTGAGATGGCAGTGATTAATTGACTCCCTGACCTAGTTAATTCTTTGATTATTTTTTGGTCTGCTACTCAAGCATTTTGTTGCAATATTGATATTTTTTAAGACTCCAGTTACTGTACTGATGTAGCTATTTGTGTGTGAAAATAGATTAGCGTAAAATAAAACCACTGTTACTTAAACATATTCATTATTATGTTGAAGTGAAAAATAATCAATAACCCACTTGTGTGCAAAGTAAAAAATATACTTTATATCGTAAATGTAAATGTACAGAAAATATTATACTTTATATTGTAAATGTAAATGTAAAAAAAAAAAATTTTCAATTAAAAGTGACCAAGTAATTCTTGTAGATAAATGGATATATCATCGAACATGCTGCAAGTCTGACAGACATGTGTGTTGTGGCTTTGCAGCTCCAGGACTCAGTGACACTGGTTAACCCTGGGGTTTCCCAGATGTGTATCCGAGCGGACAGTAAGCTCTTGGCGTCGGCAGGCTGGGATCACCGAGTGCGGGTGTTTGGCTGGAAGAGGCTGAAACCACTGGCTGTGCTGCAGTACCACACTGACATGGTGTTAAGTGTGGCCTTTTCAAACCACCAGGACTCTAGGCAAAGACTACTGGCTGCAGGATCCAAGGACCAGCGCATCAGCCTTTGGTCAATATACAACGAAGAGCAGGACATTCACTGATTTAATCACTAAATATGATGTAATGTACTTTTTAAATATAAATGTATTCTTGTCTGGTCTGTTTATCATACTACCATATAGTTGCTTTAGCAGTTCCCTGTTTAACACCAGTTCTACCTAACTTGTTATATAATATCTCTGTCTTCAGAGAAAGTACTCATGTTAAAACACAGAGGCTTTAGGGCCCAGGGTTTTAAACAGTAGATGCTATGCTTCATAAATGCTTTATCTCTTGGGATGACTCCAAGTTAAGAAGCCCATAGTGCAGTACAGGAAACGGCTGAGAAATCAAAGAGCCGGCCATGAATCATTAGTGAACAGAAGAAAGACAAGGTCATACTCTAGACAAGCTGCCTGCCATGATGACAGTTTTTCAGATGATTTTCTTTAAAATGATTATTTACATTCTCCTATAACCATGGCTCCTACAGATGCTATAAAGTATTTTCTCACTTTGTTTAAAATCGACTTGTTGACAATGCTTTGACAATGCTTTCCTATAAAGCTCCATCCATACCCTTTGTTCCATGTGCCCACTGGTGACATCTTGCATTTATAATAGCTTCCTAACTATGGCCTTAGCTTTGAACAAACAGCAACTAGTGCAGGGCAGCTTCCGTCCATTCTCTGATAAATCAAATGGGAAGACCATTGGGGCAGATGCTGAATGGGACAGACAGCTACGTGCTGCCCTTAGAAGTGTCTGGTGTGGTGCAGCTCGTAAATCACTTCAGAATGGATCATTCAAAGTCAATAACCACCACTACAAATCAGACTGTCACTGTGCTTCACTTATCACCTAATGTGTGTCTTCCTTGGCATTGGGGGTTAGAGGTCAATCTGGCTTCAGAATGGGATGTTTATGGTCTTCTAGTCTGTGTGCTATACAATGACTCAAGATACATTTTTGTTCATGGTACATGGGAAGTTAATAAAAACTACAATTTATCAGAAATGAACAGTCTGAATGTCAGTACTTTATGGTGATAATGTGCGGTAAAATTCTATGTATAGCATTAACAACATGAGCCACCAAATAAATGAAACATGTAATTAACATATGCTCTTGTATAAAGGGCCTAGTTTACCTGGCTGGGTAGAGTAGGCATCAAAGGTATAAAACATCCAGCCTCTCTGACCGGCCTGTCACAGCAGATGGTCCAGATGCAGCTGAGTGTCAAATGATGCTTCAAGCCACATAATAATCCATCCTCTGCCTCCTCATTCTTCAATAGTAAGCCTTTGGCATGGCCTGTCTTTTGGAGTCCAAGACATCTGGGTACATTCACAGTTTCTGCGCAGTTCAGCCCAAGCAGGTTGTTCTTATGCTTTGGGTAAAATGAATGATAAGACTCAGAGATCATGTTCTAAAATGGCTGAAAGCCTGTAACTAGTTAGGCACGAGAAAGGTTATTTTAAATGCAAGTCGTAATACGAATTTAATGTGCATACTTAGATGGGCAATTCATTAAAAATCCTCCGGTGGGCGCAATTTCTCACTCATGCCACATGAGCGCAACGTTGAGTCAAACGCTTCAACGTAATTGATAGCATTTCATTATTAGGGTAAACATAATGATAATTAGTAAAACATTCAGATAAGGAATCCTGATTACAATAACACATTCCAAAATAGATTACAATTTCTTTAGACTCGGACTGACGTTCCAATATTAGAGGTTTATTGTAAAGCAACGCTGAAGTCCGTGCATTTTGGTGTAAATTTCAGCAGTATAGTTATATTTAATCTGACAGTATCCTTCCGTATACGCACGGCACCTGCTGACCGGCGTCGCCTCGCTCCAGGCGGGCTTTCCTTTTTCAAAAGGCCGCGTCGCTTCCTGCGATTGGAGGGACCCCCCTAACTGACAGGTTGGTTTGGAAACGTTATTCAAAAATAACGCTGTTTAATATGTTTAGTGGCTTCTAGTTTTTGGTGTGGTTTAGCCCGTAGGCCCATTTGTTCACCAAAACTAAGTCAACATGATATAGCCTAAACAGGAACCACGTGGCTTCACAATAAAATGTATCCAAAGGCAGGCTATAGCCGATCCATTATCAATTGCACGAATGTCACCAGCAAATCAAACATATACGGATAGACTATCCGATCTGCGTTTAAACGCGTGGAAAGACTGTTTAACCTTTGGCACCTTTACAAGCCATTAAACTGTCAGGGGTCACCCGCCACAGGCATCCTTTCCCCCACTGTCCGCGCGCAGCTGGCTTCAAGGAGAAAATACATTATTAAAATGAACTGTACTGTTACGTTTCCTTTTGTATCGTGACAACCACAAGTCCCAAAGCTGTGTTTTTCTTCCAAACGAGATTAACCTTGACAACAAAGTGTTCCCCATATAGAAGTTGAACTGGAAACATCGGGAGGGGCACACCTAAACTATCAGACAACTGTCCCATTACAAATGAGCAATGATATCCTTTTGAGTGGGAGGAAATGTCATTTTCCAGTGTGTGACCTGACCACACTTTTTCAGGTGATTAAAATCAGATATAAATATTATATTTTAATTGCAATTTCAATTGATTTTCCATTTATTCGTTTTTGTGTTGCTATTTAAAAATGTGTTTTTTTTTATTTGCAGATTGCTTGACCAAAATGAGATTATTGGAAGCATATTCAATGAGTGTGTGATGTTTTTGTGTTAAACCAGGTGTGGATCTCAACATTGGCCGTGTTGAATATAATGCTGCTCCCTGATGTTTAGACAGCTTTCAGCTCCCGGTGACTGCAGCAGCGGCGTACACCTCGAACCATTTCAACAGAGCAGATCCGGCCGGAGGACCCTGAACAATACTATGACTGAGGTAAATGTTTCTCACTCTCTCCCTCCAGCACTAACACAGCACACGGTCGCGTTCAATGGAAGATTGGCACATTTCTTTTTATGAATTACAAGAATTTAATGTTTATTTTACAGATACAGAACAGTCATTCTGCTTCATTTTTATTATTTACTTTAAATTGCTGCAAGTCAGTGCCTTGGTACGAGCTTCTCAGAGCGGCTCAAGATGTTCCAAACACTTCCAAAACAATCTGGTATATTTTTTTTCAACATCCATTTGACAGCCTCTTTGACGAGCTCGGCATGCAAACATCCTGTCTACGTAAAAGGCTGATGTACTATATAATATATGGCTTTTTTGAAAGCATTAAAAACAAGGCAAATCACAAAGTGCATCAAACACAAAAAAAACATTTCCAGTCCGTGATCAACAAGTGTGTGTGTGAAGGTCCCTCCTGTCTCCTTCTGTTGACTGGCTCACTGTCTACACTGCTCCAATATCAGTATCGGCCCGATGTGGGGTAGGCCTCACAGGTCAGTGCGGACCATTGTAACAGCTCGGCGCAGGTGCCCAAGCTTCCTGCAATGGTGCATTTGTTTAAATAAATACCGGGTGTTTTAGCCTGTGAATGCACCACACAGGTCACTATAGGCCTCAATAGGCAGGATTGTTATTCCTCTCCTGCATGTTTTCACTCCCACAGTGCTGTGGCCCATTGGCCCTTAGTGAACAGTAGTCATTATCTGGGTCCATAGTCATAGTTAGAAGGCCCGCTGGTGGCTGAGTACATGTTCGTCGTGGCTGGGTTCATGTGGTGGTGATAAGTGTGTCCTCTGATACTGGGTAAAGGGTACGGGGTGGGCCGGGTTTTGGCTCCCAGGTAATGTTCATACGAGGTGGGGTACTTGTAAGGGTGGTGGTGAAGGGTGTCCGGAGGGAGTGGGTGGGGATCGGGCCTCAGATCGTGTGGAGGGCTGGGACGTCCGCTGGTGAGGGGGACGGCGTGAAGACCTCCGGGAATGGGCAAGGCTGGACTCAGTACACGGGACATGAGCTGGTGAGCCGGGTCACCGTGGATGGGTGTGCCGGTGCTGGGGTCCCGGTCGTACTCCCGCCTACTGTCCTCTGCACCAGAACAGACATGATGTTAGACAAAACATGAAATATTATTGTGTGACTTTTGTGATTTATCCAAAGATTTAAATGAAAAGATCCATTGTTACATTAAACCTAAGGAAGTTCATTACTTTTACAATATTGGTTTCCACACTGCACACAAGAACAACATCATAGCTCTTGACCTCTATACAAATACACACACTAAAGCACACACTAGACATGATTATTATTATATTATTATTTATATTGATGTTTATTTCTATTTTAAGTCATTGCTGTTTATATATTTTTTTTATTTTTCCACTGTTCATTTCTAGAAAAGTATGAAAAATCTTAGAATCTAAAAAGAATGTTGAATCGAACTGCTGTGCAAGAAATGCTATATAATTGCTGACAGCATTTAAAAGTACTAATCAGTTTTAGCGTGACATTGATCTTATGAATTATGACACGCTCTGGAACAGTGTGTCCTCGATTATGTCAGTAGTTGATGACTGGCTTAAAGTTGAAGTAAAAGTCGGTGTGCGGCCATAGTTAAATTATATAAAGAAAAAGTGAAAATAGTATTATTTAAAATTGGCTAAGTGAGTTACTGTGACTGTGTTTCATGTTTGATTGAAGCTGTACGTTGTGAAATGTAACAAAGAGTGAGGTACCTTTCTCCGTGCCGTTCTGCTGAGGGGGAGATGACATTGGGTTTCTTGTTCTGGCAAAGGCACTCATTATTGGCAGAGAGCCTGGCCTGTGATTCCTGGGCCTGGAACACGGGGAACATATTCAGTTACATAGTCATTTAATAAACGTCAAGGGTACATTTTCTTTATTATATTTTAAAATGATGAATGTATAGTTCAAGGGTTCACACCATTGCATTGTAAGGAGCATTTGTGCACTGACAGGCTCTCATTTAATACAGCAGAACTGTTGATATAAACTCAAATGGCCTGATTTAAATAATCAAAATATCCATTAACATTATAGTAATCATGTTGATAATAGAACTGAGGTGCTACTAAGTGTGAGTAATTTTTCAGAGACAGAAATGCACACGGTGTTGACTTAGGCTCAAACAATAGATTGTGATTACTAAACTTCAGGTCCCCCGTTGTGTTTTGATAGAAAACTAAAGGCTACTGCTCGGGCACCGGAGCCGTACAGTGGTGCATTAGGTGGAGACATGCCATTATTTAAGTGTGAGCGCTTACCAGTCCTCTGGGTCACAGTCCCTGAATCCCTTTGCAAAAGGATTGCTGGCAATCTTTAGCTGTGTGATCTGAAAAACAAGGAAAAACCGACATTATACGCAATGCCAACTCCAGCACATTGTTTTGACTGGACAAGAAACTACTGAAACATCTCTGGGGTCTGTGTAATAAAATCTACATTTAAATTCTCTTTACACCAATTTCAATATTGGAAAAGTAATGGGCTATAAAACAGTTATGCACAGAAATAATTTGAAACATTGCCCACTAAAAAAGAGTTAATTGTCTTGTTCTACAATTGAGTGAATCATATTTTGATTAGCCTATAGTTGGTTCTGGGTTTAAAGTCATAGTTCTAAAATGATGAGACCGTAAGACAGTTGCGCACAGAGGGCTCTTACCCGGTGGTTCTGGTAGGCGGTGACGGCCGTGAAGCGCGTCTCTTCAAACACAAACGTCTTGTAGTTTTCCTCTGCGTACTTCTCGCTGTCCTTGCGTGGATCCACGTAAACTACATGAAACCTGGGCTGGTAGCGGTGCATTGAATTCAGAATGATCTGCATTGGACAAACACATCGGCAAATTATGAAAAAAATCAGGTATTGTGCGAAACGTTATTTTGAATAACTCCTGTAGCATGATCGAAACACAACACTCACACAACACACACACAACACTCACACAACACACACTCACACAACACTCACTCACACAACACACACACACACAACACTCACACAATCACTGATCTGCATGGACAAATCACACTAGTTTTACTTTTACACTCTGGCATATATAGAGCGTTAAAAACAGCAGCTCCCTGCAGTGGGGAAATATTCCAATTCCTTGCATCCATTTTTAGACCGCCTTATGTGATTCTGACAAACATTTGAGTCAGAAGAATTACACACTTATTGCCTGTTAAATCACGTGTGTCGATCAATTTGAGGGTGCATTACGTCACATTTGGCAGCCAAATGTCCCTGCTGGGAACCATTGCTACTAAACGGGGTGTTTACAGCCATTGCGTCACACATTTATCATGTCATAAAGTCAGCTAAACATTCTCGTGTGGTTCACGTTTGTGCTGTAGTGTTTGATTTCCACTAATGTAAGCGCCAGATATGTGCGCAAATGCACCAACAAAACTCGAGTCATTGTTCCTCCTCGCATAAGCTGTTTTTGTGCACTCACGTGGCCGTTGTCGTCCAGTAGGTTATTGGTCAGTTTAAGTTTATCAAACGAGACGATCTGCTTCATCCACTGTGCGCCTTTGGCCGGAGAGTCGGGGTGGTAGTGCACCCTTCCCGGCGTGGCGGGGTCGGCCTTTCCCGCTACCAACCACGATGAGCTGTGGAAGGCATACCTGTGGGACAACACAAAAGATGGAGTGAAATACTGAGAGGCAAAACGCTAGTATGTAAATATGATTTTAATATGAAAACAATATTTATGAATTTTACATGTATACTCCAAACAGCCAGAACACATGGTCTCAATACTCGTGCACTCTAATGGCGAAGTTGACGTTTATAAAATGAAATGCGTGCTTTTACCGTACATATTTACAACGATTCATAAGCTCAAGCCCAACTATAAACATCCACATAATTAAGAGACAAGCATGTAAAGACACACTACCTGTAGCGCTTGTCGTCCACAGGCAGGAAGTCCATGAGGAGCATGTAATCTGCCATGGGATCCATCCCAAATATTTTCACTTGAAAAGTTGGAAACATCCTCCTGTAGAAATAAAATTAATACAATATTTACATATTTTTACAGTAAAACATTGCTTTGGTGCAAAAATAAAATAATATCAAATCAAAAGTGAATTTCCAAATGGATGCCATTATCTTCTAATGAACTTGATAAAGACTGTGCGTAAAAGGGTTCCGTTGATTTCTTTTGGCTGCGCGAAAAGTCACTTTAATTTCGCTTCTGCTCTTTTGACAATGTCCAGATACACACACACACGTGCGCGCTCTCTCTCTCTCTCTCTCTCTCTCTCTCTATATATATATATATACATAGGCTAAATATTTTTTATATTGCACATTCTAGTGCACAGATTTAGGTGATCAAAGAAGAAAGATCAAATGCACAATAAAATAAACGGGTCAATTGAGACTGTATTTTACCTATAATTTCATTAGAACCACGGCAAAGCGTAGGCCTAAATCATGTCGTATAATAATGGTGATATCTCCACAATAAAAGAAGTGTAGTTTCAGTGTCTAAACTCCACCGAGCGGCAGCTGAGGAGTAATCCGCTAAGTCAGTGAAAGGGATCCTAAAATCAACGCTCAATTACCGTCAGTGTTGTGGCTGGTGAGGCTGAAGGAGCTTTAAAGTGCTGCACGGATCTCCTTTCTCCTGTCACACAGGCTCACGAGACTTCAGCCTGACTTTCAACATGAAACTGATCATCTTCATAGACCACTGAATCTTAGCCTGCTGTATTTGAGCTATTGCCCTCTCTCTGCATACTTCAGTTGCACTTTTTATGTATTTATATTACACTAACTATAAGTCTGTTTCATGTCATAGAAAACTGTCAAATCCGTGCGTAAAATGGAGCGTTCGATCCGCGTTCACTGGTGATTTATCAAGCCCAGGTCCAACTATTATAAATAATGCTTTGACTCATGACAATATTAAATGAAACGCATGATAATTGTGTACTTAATGCATTGTGAATGTATATGTGTAAATGTAGTTTTGTCTCAACAAAAGTCCTTATTTGTTGCTTGTTTATTTTAAATAAAGCCGATAGATTACTTAAAAGTATTATTTTTGATCCTCTAGGAACAACGCAATTAAAAAATTTAGTGAAAATAATTTGACTCACAGCGAAATAATAATAATAAATAATCGAGCATTATTGCAGGCCGAGATTTGAAACATTTTTCTGTATCCCGTCTTACCTGCCCGCCTTGGTGACGATCATCTCCGTACCCAGTTGATTAAACTCGTCCCATAACGCTTTCATCTCCAGCTGCACATTAATGTTAGCCACTTTTGGATTTTTCTTCACAATGTTTTTACTGTTTGGCGTTGAGTTATTCGAGGACGAGGTGCAGTTCGGGTTGCCGCCGTCGCTCGGCGGGGCCTGGCCTGGGTTGGAGCCCGGGTAGTTGTAGCTGTGCTGCGCGGTGGGGCAGGGCTCAAAGTGGGACTCGTGTTGACCGTAGGGGTCCCCGGGGGACGGAGAGAGGTGGTAGCCTCCTGGCGTGTTGAGGCTGCTCAGGCTGCTCGTCGTGAAGGCTGCAACATCGCAAAAATGGGACAGCTGCGTCAGCCACGGACTGGATATGGCTGAAATCATCCCAAAAAGCTGGATTTACTAAATATGCCGTAAACTGTTGTCAGTGAAAACACATGTAGCAACACCAGAGGCTTCAGTCACTTTCACATAAAGATGTCAAATACATTTTGGTTCAAAAGTTCATTAATCCCTGTGGTTGCGTCCAAAACGAGTAAACTAGCCTGTTGTTGCTAAACCTTCTGTAAATGACAAAATAGTCCCAAAACACCAATAAAAATAAGCTATAATGAGAGTTAAACGGACAGCGCGGATCGATCGCTCTCTGTGCTGCTCCTGATGTATTGTGTGTTCAAGTGTGAGCCAGGCTCGTCTCTTATCTGTCACAGAGGGCCTCCCCTTTGCGATAAAACCGGTTCTTATTTCTATTTAGATAAGGAACTGCAGGTAATGTGCCTTTTCCTCGCCTTGGGACGAGACTGATTGACAGAGAAGTGCGCCCCTTTTAAATAGTCTTTCCGGCACCCAGTTAAACTTATGGATGAGCCCATTCACAAAGAATAGAGGAGCCGGAGTCAACAAGGTAAACACTGATTTGCATGAACAAATAAACAGGGGACTCTGGTTTCCTCCTTGTTGGACAAACTGATCAATACATACGGCTCTATTACTGCGACCCACCGTAAACGAACGGTAAAGGTCCGTTCATAAATGAATGCTGACTCTCGGAGCAGCAGTCTGGGCGCGCTTTTACGCACTGGTAAATGGATTAGTGGCTGTTTTTTTTACTCTAATGGCGACCAATTTAGAATTTTCTCGTTTTCAGTCAACACCCCGTGATGCATTTAGACTACTTCTACGTCGTGCACGTGCATTTTGTAAATAACATATATGCAATATTTTGGACGTTATTGGTTTATCTGATATGTACTCATGTTAGACGTTACCTTCCATTTCGCGGGTGACAGTACTGTAGTGCATTTTTAAGGACGTGTTGTTGTGCAGGTCTGGCTTGTCCAGGCCGCCGCTGTTGTGTTTATCAAACGCCGCGTTTCCTGCTTGCTCCGCAGCCGAAATCAGGGAGGCAATACTGAAAGCATTAGCCTTTGGAGAGAGCGGACCGCCGTCGTCCATAGGCGAGAGATCAAGTCGTTAAAAGTCCCCTCCTCCTCCGCTTTCCAACCGCGCAGAAAGCAGGAGAAGGCTGCACACAATGGACAAGAACATGCGCCAAAACGGGACTTTCACATTCCGTCACCGAGCGCTCCGCAAGTGTGGTGAAAAGTACTCCGCTGTTTCTTTAACGCGAACAAAGTTCCACAATAAGTCCCAAAACACGTCCCGGTGTCAGAGCAGTTCATTGACAGAACGCCGTCAGTGTTTCTCCTCCGGACGGTGGCGGGGTGGTGTCATCTGAGTCGTGCCTTGAGGAGAAGCTACTACTGCTGCAAGAGTGTCAGAGTGAGCGAGATCCACGCCTCCCCTGCACCAGGAAAAAGTTCCTGCGCTTTGTACGCTGTGTTTGATTTCAATAAGACTTCGCCAGCCATTCGGATTCATTTCCAACGTCATTGCAAAGTCATTGCAAATGTCCGGCATCAACGTTAGACAACTTTTATACTCTGGCTCCCACTTCCCCGCAATCTCAAACTCTTTTTATTTAAGTCTTATAGAATCTGTGACATGTGAAGTTTACAGCAGATCACAATATATTATCATAATAACATCAACACAACAAACCAGGTGATTGCGTATGTGCTGTTTACATTTACGCACGCCTTTCACACACAAACTGACATTTTGGATCACACTGGTCCACTTCAAAGTCTGGCTCCAAAACTGTAAACTTCTGTAACTGATAGTGGCTCAAACGCCTGTGCACAAATAGGCTACAATGATATCGCTTAACTTTAGAGCATTTGAGCGTTTCACCATCTTGCATTTACGACAGTACAGTGTGAACCGTATTAGCATTAGTATCACGTCTTTAAACGCACGGGGTTCTCCTTTTTCTGCCACTTAAATGAAAAAGGCTATTTGAGGTTTTTATACAACCCCCGTGTTCCTGTCAGATGTGGACTTTGGACGGATCAGTAAACACGGGGGTAAACTCGGGCCTGTACTAAACTTGACCTCTCTTGTGCGCCTCGGTGGCTCTCAGCTTATCGAGTGCTTCAAGTGCACCGACTAAAGGCCTTTTTTTTTTGCGGATAGTGTCCACCGAGCAGACTCATTGACACAGCAGCGGCTGACCTAAGCTCGGAAGGCAGCCGCGGGGTTCTAATGAGATAAACCAGTTAGAGGATTAGGCCTATTGGTGTTGGATGTTTCGCCTCTGGAGCCCATGAGCATAAATAAACCACAGCAATATTTGCTTAGGGAAATGGATGGAGTAAGATTTAGTACTTGAAACCTTTCAATGCGCTCTTTGATGAACTGCAACTCCAATGATTTACCCAACTATTATGCGCCAGCTCTAGGCAAACCCTTTTCATTATTTTTAAGCAGACTATAGCCCTAACGCCATTGATATTGTTCTCAATTTGTCATTGCCAGGTCGGAAGCGTCCTTTGGAAATGTCCAGGTGTTAACAGGAAAAACACAGGAGCACATCAAAATATGGAACACACTGTTGAAATGCTTCAAGCCGCATGAATGGCAAAGAGAAAAATATAAATTATAATGTAAAGACTATGAATTAAATAGTACAGATTTAGACAATTAAAAGTGACTGACCACATTGATAATAATAGCCAATAAATTAACGTGAATGTACTTTTTTATTAAGTTAGTATTGTTACATTAGTTTGAATTATTACGCCTAATAAATGTAAATGTAAATGTAAACTGACGCGCTTATGAATTTGATTTAACATATGAAACGCATAATGCATTTACCGGTGATTTCTAATTAATAAATTAGCTTTATGCATAATATCTGTAGCAAATTGACTTTCTTTAAAGGCTCTTTTACGCATTTATTTTCTTATTTTGTATGAACAGCTTTACTGCATCATCAAAATACGCATATTCTGTAGTGACGTATCGAACGTGATTTGGGCATTTCTCAACTTAAATGCAAAAATGACCAACGCAACCACTGTGTTTATTCCCAACGCATTTGACAGCCTGGCGTTGTTTATCGCGCAAGTATTAATTACACCCACATCCCTTTCACATAGAATACATCAGAGGTTAATGCGATGGTGGTAAACACGATTATTTCAGCGTTCATGTTGCGTGACTGAAAACTGTGGGGCCACGCACGCATAAAACTCTACCCTATCTAAATATTAGCGCAAATCCCAGAATCAGAAAGAAAGGAAGTGAGCTGTTGACCGCTGACAGCAGAGGCCTCGTCTGTCCCACTGCGCGATATGAACCAAGCAGTCAACAAACGCTCCCCAGGTAGGACCGCACTGTGACGTTACCACCGTATTAGGGCTATTAGGCTGTTGGGTGGCACCGCAGTATAATTTAATGTACCCCTTTTTAATAAATCCAACTGCAATATAGCTGTATTTTGTCGAATTTAATTTCCATTCAAGAACATGCAAATAGTATTAATTATTAAATATAACCTCATATTCATGTCTATTTTATTTTTACAGTTTTGAATTCTATTTATGCAGTCTGTCATTGAGTGGTTTAATACTGAAACCAGTGTTTGACTTATTGAATAAGATGCTGGCTTACAAAATGATTGAACTGAGTCCCTGAATATCGTCAGTGACAGTAACCTTCGGACACATCAAGTCAAATGAGGTTTTGTTTAGTTTGATTTATTGAAAAATACATGAACTTCAAACTAGCACAATGGTTCTGCTGTTTAGGAGCTGTATCTCCCTGGTTACATTTACACCATTCACCCGTATAATGTCCATATATTTTATTGAAGAGTAGAATGAAAACAAACTGGCTCCAGTCTCATTTCCTTGTATGAATGTTTTTCCTGTTCAGCCCCCCCTTTGTATTTTTGGGGTCATCATAAAAGAACACGCACACAATGGCCGAGCAAAGGTGAAAATCACAATTCCCACAATCACAATTTTTTTTACAGCATTTCCACAAACTTTGTGAGAAAAAAGAAAAGAATTATCAAGAAGTTTGAAAACATAAAAATAGAATATTGATAAAATAATAAAAACATAAATGAACACAATCACAACACACAACTACATCTCATTTATTTCTCTTTTGCTGTCATATGTGTTCTAGTATTTTAAGAAGGAGGGGAATCTAGAGCGGAGGTCCGGCCGACACGTCTTACAACTTCAGTTTGAATGCACTATTGTATTTCAATTAAAAATGGACAAAAATTCAAATCAAATTTTCTGTATGTAACCATATTTGTTCTAATTGTTAGGGAGGCATAGAGACAAAATGAGTGTGGAATGTCTGTAGGACGGTGGTGGTAGCAGGACCGGGAGTGAGGGTCAGATCTCTTTTCAAAGTCACTTCTTATTCCTTCATGTCTTTGTTTTAAAGCTTTTAGCTTTTGAAAAGTATCCTTTTCCTGTTGCACTGCGGCCCCAGTCGTCATCACCTCGCCTCTCTCCCCACAGTCCTGTTGGAGCACCGGTAAATAGTTGGCATTCCTGCCACAAAGAACTGATGATGAGGGCCCTGGGCCTCTGAGAAATTAATTTAGGCCTTTCTACTGGACAGGATGATCTGCAGTCTTTGTCTAATAAGACCTAAGCCTGATATTAAAACCAAGGGCAGAGGCTCACTGTCTGCTTTTCTGGTCCCAGTCCGGCCTATGATCCTCGTCTTGACTTTAGCTGAAAAACCATCCTCCGTGGGCCTGGCCTGCGCCTTATCTGTGCCCCTCCCTGCTCCCCATGGCTTGGTATTTATTTGAATATGAGAAGGCCTGCTTGTTGTTTCTGGCAGAGTAGGCTCGAGCCTGAGACCCCTTTTCCACCACTACTTTGTAGCCCCCCCATCTCCAGATCTTTAAATCGCTCTCTCCATCTGTCCTTCCTCAGTCATCTTGGCTTGTTCGGACTTTTCCAGCCTGGGTTTTCCTGAACAACAGGTCTCTAGTTGAGGGCTATTTCAGTAAAGCCCACTCTGCATTTCGGCGAGGGTGTACGTGTTTGAGTTCAAGTGGTCATATTCCATTAGCTTCTTTACCCCTCCAACAGGATGAAATGTCTAAACCAGTGAAGCAGACTAATTCTGATGTTTTTCTTTCCAAAACTCGGTGAATGTTTTCTTGACTTGACTTTTGTCGCCCTTTCTCTCTGTTTAAATGTTCGGTCACTGCATAACTTTCCTGTAGCTAGGGGTGGGCTATATGGCAATAAAAATCGAATTGTTATGAGTCAAGTTATGAGAATCGGCGTAATCAGTGCATTCATTTATGTATATTATGTAGTATTTTGATGAACACTGGATGATTTGGGTGCACACTGTATGTTGTGTTTTCTGAAGACACTGATAGCAGTAGTTTACTGTGTAAGAAAAAAATTAAAAAGTTAATTAAATTGTGATAAAATCATGATCTTGATCATAATAAAATTGTGATATTATATTTTCTCATATCACCCATCTGTTTAGTAGGATTTTAACACTGATTCTGTGACTGTGGTTTGGGAAGTGGGAAACATGTCCATTGAAGATGACCCCCACCACCCCATCACCAAACAGCAACTCCAGACAGTCAAATGAGGGGATCAGCAGCAGCATGTAGCGATCTGACCTTGAGGAATGCCGATACCACACCCCTGACTGGAAATGTGCTGCCGAGGAGACAGGAAAATGAGCTACAATGTGGCTTTTTGTTTGGGTGTACAGGAGATTTGGTTCGAGTGGGGAATATCAGGCCTTCCTGTGCTCCTCTTCCAAAGATGAAGAAGCAGGAAGTCACACAGGAGGCAAACAATGTGCAAAGTAGAACTGATACCAACACTTGGAATTTACACCCACATCTTTGTTGGCATCGCTCAATGTCAGTTCATAATGGATGTGGCGCCCACATGAAGAGTCTTTGGAAATGTCCCTCCCTGCTCATAAGATGTTTATAGTATTCAGTTTGCCTGTGTAGAAAGATCGGCACATTCATATTGGGTCCAGTTTTTGTTTTTGACACACATGCCTGGTTGTTCAGGTCATAGATATTGCTTTGTCAACCTTGCCATTCTGATGCAGAATCTGTCAAAGAGGCCTCCACCAATTGGAGCGAGCTCTAAGCTGATTACAGCGATCCATCATGTCAGGCACTCCCTGCCACCACATGTTTGTTTTGATCTCTTCCTTTTCAACATGGTGACAGTGAAAGATGAGGGACCATGTGGCATGGCCGGCACTGTGCCACTCAAACCCAGAACACATGCATCTCTCCTGGGTTCCTGCACGGAGCATTTTCCCTTAGCCAGGATCTCCAACATTACGCTCCGAGGGTGTGGGATAGATATGTCCGCTTGGCTAATTGCAAACCCGAAAGTGTAACTCTAGGTGACGGGGGTATTAAGGCATGTTGACTTGTGTTCACTGGGGGGCTAAACTGACACCTAGTTCCCCCCAGAGCGGACAGTTCCTGAGCCCCCTGCAGTTGGCCCGGGGTCTGGGTCACATTAAAAGGTACTGTGTGGCCTGTTGAGCCACACCACATGACCATCTCTAAAACAAGCACTGCTGTGTCCGTAATGTCAAACACTTCCTCCATCTGCATCCATTAGGCGCTGTCGATGTGGTGAGGAACATGTGAGAGCCCAAGGAAAACAAAAGCTCCAGAGATTACACAGGCCGCTTTAATAAAATAGTTCCTTCTCCCATTGTGTGGGTCAGGGGCAACATTTACTTAAGATTTTCAGTGCTTTTTAAATTCATAGGCATATTTATAACTTCATTCACTTTTTTAATTTGACCAGCTTTTAATTTTTCATCTGAAAACAGTTAGAAACATTTAAAGTTAAAGTAAAATATAATAATAAAATAATAATAATAATATAAGATAAAATAGTTAATAATTAAATTAATGAAATTAATTAATTAATAAATAATGTTATTTGGGTATATTATTCAGATTTCACATTTGTTCATCATTTACATTTTGTGCTTCTGGAAAAGCATATTTTGTCTTCAGACGTAATGAGGTTAAATCTAGAAATGACATTAATTACACAGTACAAATAAAAATACAATACATTCATTGTCAAAAACACATAAATATTTACATATATACATATATATATTTTTTACTACAAATATGAATGCACACTTTTAAAATTATAAGAATACATGGTAAAAAAACTGAAAACTTGTACTTTTGAGTATTGAGGATTTTATTCAGTGAGTACAAATCTACATTAATAGTTTTCCGGTATAGTGCTGCCTAGGCTTTGATGTAAATATAGTTGAAAGGTGAGCTGAGCTTGTATCCTAGGTCCAAAAATGTGCGATAGTAAAAATATAAACGTAGGATCCGCACTACAAATGGAGCTCCCAATTTCTTTATATTCTGTATACAATAATCACATAAAAAATGGGAGCTTACTTTCTGTATTTAGGTTTTGATATCTGTCAACACAATCTAACCTAAGTTTCACTATAAATCTCGTCTTTAATGTGTGTATGTATTTTATGCGCACTATAAAAATAAATATGTACCCTCTGACAGATGACTTCAACTCCACCAATCTCAGGGCTATCTATTTTCTGCAGTCATCTATGTGGCCTTTTGTGTTTGTGTATAATTTCTCAGCTCGTTAATCTTAGCTGTTGCGCGACAGGAGGCTGGCATATTTGAGCTATCCTGAATGTAATCATATTTATTAGACATGTCTTTTCTTGCAGTTTGTCTTTGACCGTATCTGACATCACTGCCCTAGATACTGGCCTGTGTTTACATCTGTCTTTGAGGAAGCTGGGGCACTGGCATTGTTTGCTATTCTATTGGAAAATGTAACTTCTATGTATATTTAAAAAATGAAATGAAAAATGAAAATGATAATATGTAAATTACATCTCAATTCTCTGTTTACTCAAACTGACATAATCTTGGCTCCTAATTATTTGCATGGTTTATCATGTGCTACCTTATGTATGAATGTCCATAAAATCTTTGTACACGCTAACTACTGACCACCACTGATAATGGAGCTGCAGGTAGTGTGTATTTTTTAGCAGGACTCTGGAAAAAGCTGCAGCTCCCCTATGTGGTTTGCTGTTGTAAGAGCACATGGCATTAGAGGGGAACTCATCTGTGTACAATCAACCTCAGGAGGGAAATTAGAAGCACAATGACAAATGCAATTATGAGGTACTGAGATTATTATATATAGCCGAGAACAAGCTTTTAAACAGCGACATAGATCCAGCATCTATGTGAATGTAATGTGTAGCAAACTAGTGATGATCCCTTACATTATTACATTGGGAATGGCTTTACATATCAATAGTATAGTCCAGTTTGATAGTCTACAATCCCAGTGGGGACAGTGTAAAATGTAAACATGAACTGAATTAACTGATTTGGAAATCTCACACATGAGTGAAACTAACTCAAAATACAGCCACTGCTCTCCGCACTTACAGGACACAGATTGTTGTTAAAAGACCTACACAATAGTAAACACGGCCCTGTCCGATATAAGTTTGTTAGTGTCACAATGTTCACGATCACAATATCCCAGTGTTTCAGTTTCTGAGATGCTGTTTATGTGGTTTAAGAATAAAATTAGTTTTATTATATGGCTTTACTCAGGGCTTTATGTTCAAGTTGATGTTTGGGGTGAGGTGTCTTCAGAGGCGGCCCTAATGCAGTATCAGATATCCCCGTAGGTATAGAGTGTCAGTGTCCACTCTGTGTGTGAGTGGATTGATAGCTTTGGATGGCATGTGCCCTCTTTGGACACTGGACACTTGAGCGCCCCCACCCTACAAATATTTACCTGACATGTCTCCGTGGGTGGCAGCCTATCTAAAGAAACGTGTATATACACACAATCACAGTGATGGATATATGGGTTTGGGTTGATAGGGATGTTTTTTGGACAAAAACATTATAGAGCATTATTCATTTAAAGATGATATATTTAGACTATCCTTACAAATTAAATGCCTGAATATTTACAAAAAATGACAAAATCCAAAATTAAAAAATATAAAAAAAGCTCTATTAAATATTTGCTTAAGTTACCATATTAAAAAACAAAAAATACAATGGAAAACATTTATTGGGAAATAGTGAAAACAAGATTAATGCTATCGCTAGCACATATAGGCTACACACATGCTTTAACATGACTTGGGCCCTGTGTCAGGCCTCATTGGGGCTGGACTTTGAAGTTGTTAGATGCATGTTTACTGATGCAAATTAGCAGGTATGCAACCTTCAGAAGAGCAGAAAGCGTGGTGGTCTTCGTGTGCGGTGACTGGTCTTTCTAGCACTGCTTCACGGCCCATAGTGTCCCTAAAGTCACAGGCGAGAAGGAGGAATGCTCTCAGATCGTGATCAAAATAGAGTTCTTTACCCAATCGGACTGTGTTCAGTTAGAAATATGTTTGTATTTAAATTACAATATACAACTAAACTAAAATTAAAAGACATGTTTACACAAATAAATTATAAATTAGCTTTTATTTGTATACAATTTTTTTCAAAATCTACAGTTTTAATTTATTGTGTTTTTTTTATATCGGATTATATTTGTTTATAATTCTATTAACTTCAGTATATGCCCAAAATAGATTATATTGCTTACGGGGGGCATGATAAAAAAAAAATAATGACATTTTATACCATTGTTATATTAGAAAATAATGTTTTTATGTATTTTGGCTCCTAACAGAAACACAAAACAGCATTGTGCTGTGTAGGTCTGTCTCCTTGGCCAAATAAAGTGTAAACAGAAGCTGGTCCTCTGGGATCTGTGCTGCTGTTGGTTTGAATGGTGAGAATATCATACTCCACCTTTTCCCACTTACAGACCCAAACTCACTGTGGACTTTGAACACATGTATTGTGTGAGTTTAATATAGTTTTCCATTGACATTAGGTCGTTGGGGGCAAGACTTGAATTTTCTTACCCTTTTAGATCAGTAAGAATTTGCAGATAAAAAAATAAATCATGTGTTAATCTTGAGTGTCAAATGTGAATTTAAGATAAACCCATGTTACATGACAGCATCTACAAACTAGTGCCGCTAGGCTTATGCTTTCTGTTTCATGATGAGAATCAAATTATATATGATTTGTAGACTATATTTTTCATAATTCAAAGTAATCTTATTAACAAAGTATAACTTTACATAATTGGGGGAAAAACAACATTATGGGTGCCACCAGAATCTTCTGAATGGGAAACACTAAGATGTATGTAAGACATCTGTTTTTGAATTCAAAGACCAATATCATAATTCATTTTTATTGTGGGAAATAATTACCAATACGGTATACTGTTGGAAAGTTTGACAGTGACACAGGACAAAACACGGGGGTGTTGAAATGGGAGGAAGAGGTCTGTGACATGCGTCAGTCTCAGTCACTTAGCTCACAGTTGTCAGTGCTGAATTGTTTACTCTACAGTCAGTTGTGTAAACAGGGTTTGGATTACCACCTACATATTAATCATTCCAAATTAAAAGTGGAAAAATCTCACTAATGTCTATAGATCAAGTATCAAAGCATAACATTACTTTATAGCCACAGATTCAGAATGTTGAATGAAGGTTAGATCACATGCTGGTATGTGAAGTATCTCTTTATACAGTCACCAGGTAACATCAAATTAAAATACACATGCATACCATTAACAATACAAAACACAATTGGCTTTGATGCTTCACATGTGAAATTTACAAAATGTTGTTAATGCTGTGCTTTTTCCAATAATTAGAGGCAGAGCTTGTATGTCTTGCCAGAAATGTATGGTTATTAAAACCAGTTTGACATTCACAGGTATATACTGTATAATGACTATTAAGCCCACTCTTCTCCAATCATTTTTTCCACACATTTTCTGTCACTACTAATACTATAAAGCTTCAAATTAGTACACATATTTTGGTATCTCAAGCTTACTCCCCGACAGGCAAGCCTAAAAGACAACAATGACCAAATCATTTTCATTAAGATAAGATGCCTAACAAACTAGACTGGCTTACACTGATTTTGACTCTGCCACTTCTACATTTGTACATGTCTAATATACCATTGCTATTACCCACTTCTACATTTGTACATGTCTAATATACCGTTTCTATTACCCACTTCTACATTTGTACATGTCTAATATACCGTTTCTATTACCCACTTCTACATTTGTA
>JAVQKC010128763.1:0-18457 GCA_036025475.1 Philypnodon macrostomus
TTTTCTAAATTTGGCAAAAACATTCTTCACAAACATCCAGACAAATCAAAAAAGTGATTAAGGTGCCCGTTGGTAATAGTTGTAGCAGACGTACGGGGCAGACGTACGGGGCAGACGTACGTGGCAGACGTATGGGGCAGACGTATGGGGTCGTTTTCGCCGATATACACCTTGCTGTCGGGGACGACAGCACAGGCCTAGTTTACAGTAGCTCATCTGTTGGACTACTAGACCACAACAGCCAACCTTCACTCCCCACATTGCACAGATACTGACCACTGCCGACCAGGAACATCTCACAAGGGCTACAGGTTTAGAAAAGCTCTGTCCCAGTCATCTAGCAATCACAAGTTGGCCCCTTTCTTACTTTATAGACAGATTTTGAAAGTAAAATCACATAATTGACTTGCTGCCTATCTATCCCACACACTAACTGGTGCAACAACAGATTATTTAACTGTTAGTGGTCATAATGCTACCTGATCGGTGTATAGTTCAAGAAAGTCTATACCAGGTGCTAGTGAGTGCATATTAGTCCCTTCTGTAGCCTTTTTATCTTAGTTCACTTGGTCACCTGCTGTGATGTGGCTTCTCTAGAGAAAGCCATCCAGCTGATAAAATCCTCTTAAATCCAGTCTGGGGCATCCACTAAAGTGAATACAGGAAACCTAGGCTCTGAACAATAGTTATTCAAAGTACATTTAGGTTATAAACTAATAGATTCAGGTGTATAGATTTTTAGACGTTCTACCTTTGTATGGTTGTCTAAAGGGCTTGTTGGGGTCGGTCTTCAGTATTCGGGGGTTTCCGTTGCTGATTCATTGCAGCAGGAAAATCAAAGACAGACTACGTACGAACATACTTTTTGCTAAATGTGCAGAGGTGGGTAGAGTAGCCCATATTGTACTGTTAGTCAAGTAGAAGTAAAAAGTAGTCCTCCAAATATTTACTCAAGTAAGAGCAAAAAAGTACTGTATTATGCAAAAGGTATTGTATCAGATAGACAAAACATTAAAGTATAAGGAGTATAAGGAGAAGTTTGTTAGTAACATTCTAACAAATGAAAGCATAGGAAACTAAATGTCCCAATCTTCTCACTTTTTCCACCGACCTAGATAAAAATGTAAATTTTACTCAAGTAAGCGTACGGTTACTATAAATATTACTCAAGTAAAAGGTATTGTGCATTAAAACTACTCTTAGAAGTACTATATATTCAATATATATATTCACGTCTTTAAATGAGTCTATGACGTTTTTCTATTTAATTATACTACTGACATAGTAACTAGTGAGTCCTTTTAACAGCCTAAATAAATAATGAAGAAACACATACATTTCTGATTCTCCAATTTGGATAGAAAGAAAATATTGTCACTAACTTGTTAACAGACAAACCTCCTTTTCTTACAGAGAACACTTCTTTTCTTTTCAAACGCTGTTTTGCTGAAATGTAACATCAGTTTTAATTCACTGAGAGCATCAGGGGTCCGTCACACTGTAGAAGCATGTTTAGTCTATGCAAACATAACCTATGCTAACTTACTAGTGACTACAACTTTTAACAATGACATGTCGTCATTTTAACATAGTTAATTACAAAGTTGTCACATAACTTACCTTTTATGTGTATTTAGTTGCGTTAAACAAACTAAAGTTGACTTTTATCATTTGTTGAGTGAACCCAAGGTGTTTGAGTTGCTTAGCTACAATTGACCTCCATTTTACAAAAGACTTTCTGAAGTAGCACGCCCTCTGCTGGTCTGAAAGGGTAACTACAAGGCCAGAAGTGGGTGATATGTCTCTTTCAGCACTTTTTGAAACGATATGCACTTAAGTTACTGGATATGGTTCATCCTCACAAGGTTAAAATAGGTTCTTATTCCAAAATAAAATACAGTGTACTCCGCCAAGGCAGCTAATTTCTACAGATCACGCTGTAAGTTCTGACCTTCAATGAATATTTAATCCAAATCAGTGCAGTACCTTTTGAGTAAAGTTGCAAATAAATACATAAATAATATAAATAACCTAGATCCAGACAGTAATCAAGATCACTTCCAAAATCTTATCTTCTGTTTCGTGTGTCATTTATTTCTGACCATTTTGAATCCCTTCAGTCATTTTTCCGTTAAGTTGACAAATACGCTACAGAAAACATTACCTCCTTGTGCACTATGGGGTGTGTGAGATTAAGGCTTGAGGGAGGAAGAACATTAGCAGCTTTGAGTGTTTGCCTTATTATACATGTTTTAAATTTCTATATTAAAGTTATTCATTCACCTTAATCAGGTTGAGTTAGAGGTTGCAAATGACTGCAAACACCAAAAGTTATCGGTAACACTGTACACTATTTAGCAGTAATAAGCATCAATAGAGATGTAATTATTTAATGAATAAGCAATTTATAGACAGCCTTCTTAATGAACACAAATGTTTATGTTCATTTAAATGTTAACTTAGAAATTAAACATAAATAATATTTACAACACGGTGGTGTTTAATAATGTTAAAGTAATGCTAAATTATGAATTAACCTGTTACTAATGTTTAACTAATGTTATGCTAAATAGTGTGCAGTTATTATAAAGTACTACCAAGTGTTCCATGGTAAAAGCACAGTAAGTAAGTACAATTTTAGATTTATGGAACAGCTCTAACAATATCAGAAGATGCTCAGACTAAACCTCTTAGGTCATGGATATCTTAACACAATTTATTATAAAAAAACAACGTACATTCATTAAATGATACATTACAGGTTTTGTATTAGTTTAGGCCAGAGCCATAGAGATAAAAGAGTTGCGCCCCCAGAGGTCCAAAATATTTGAATGAACAAAATAGTTCCACCTGCACACCAGCACAATTGGCAGTGCATTTGAATGGCACTTTTAGCTTGAGCGGCTACATCCTGGAACTATTGAGAAAATACATTGCTGTTTATAAACTGTCTCACTGTCACCACTGCCATGGGTTGCAGGTTCTAGAATGTGATAATGTCATAAGGCTCAGGTGTGGAGCCAGAATTTTGTTTTAACTATATGGGATTTTTATAAGAAATATCCTCCAAAAAACATCTAAAAATTTGGTCATTTTTAATCGGGCTATAGAATGTTGCGACGTCCCCTGCAACCCAGCAAAACGACGAAAGAAGAGCATGAATATATCTACACAAAAAGACCAGATGGGACCTTGGGACGAGATGGAGGCTTATAGACTGGATCATAATAAGCTCCAGTCTCAACCAACACATTTCCCAGAACTACGCTCTGACCAGTCCCAGCAGGTCCAGGAGTTGAGACGGCAGCTCGAGGAAGCACGGGTCACTGCTCAAACCGCTCAGAAAGGTCTTGAGCAGCAGATCCAGAGGACCGCTGATGTGCAGCAGAAACTAAAGGAGAAGGAGGAGATGCTGGCTGAGCTGCAACAAAAAGCCAAAGAGTTTGAGGAGATGAAGATCATTGTTAAAAAACAGGGCGAGGATATAAGGAGGCTGCAGAAGAGCTCTGCAGTCCAGTCTGGATGTAGAGAGGTCGACCTTCAAAGCAGTGGTCGAGAGTTTTAAGCAATATGTTGGTTTCTTTCTCTATCCTATTTCAACCACACAATGAAATAAATCAAATATAAATAAAAAAAACATTATTTTTTTTAAATAGAAATCCTTTTTGTTTATTACAAATCCGTGTTTTCAATCAAAGCCTCATTATAACGTTGTCTTTTCTAACATGAACCATTTCCTGAAAATTGTATTGTAGTTTTGCATAAAGTTGTTAACAAGACAAATGCTATAAACATAGAGTGTATGTTATAAATAAATAATAATGGGTCAGTGTCAGGGTTTTAATATGAAATTATCTGTAGTATAAGCCACTTTTAATGCCCAAGAAAATTTGCTACTGGCAGCCAAAAACTAAACATGTCATATCAACCCTAAGAGAGGCATTAAAGTAAACGCTGATAACTTTATGTATTTATAGTGTATATAACTATAGACAAAAACACAGGACAAGGTTTTTAGGTAATTTATTTGCAATAATAATATTCATATTAGCAAATCTGTGTAAAAGAGATTTTTAAAGCAGAAAGATTATAAATAAAACATGTATTGGACAGATTGTATTACTGCTAATTAAAGACACTAGTCTGCTACAGTGGGATATACAAAGTTGGAGATTTTAATAATCCATCGGACAGACATTGAAGAGATATCTCATAATTATTTTAAACCATTGTTTACATCCTTGAGTCAATGTCAATAGCTTGTTTTTTCAAAGAGATCATTCAGTATTTTTGAAACGTGAATGAGGCACTTAACAGGTTGGTTTGTATGGTAAAATTCTAAAAGTTAGGTCTTTTTAGGGAAATGTAGATTGCATTTTTTACTCATTTTGTTTTGGAAACTATTATTACTTATACACCAATCAGGCATAACATTATGGCCACTAAATAACACAGAACTAAAACTTTTCATTTGTATTTGAAAAGCAAATTTGTGACGGCTTGATGATTGTGTCAGCGCAACAGGGGTGTTCCTGGTGTGCTGTGGTCAGTCTATTTAAACGGTCCGTGGAAAGAACCAAAAGACAAGATACTACAGCTCAAACTGCTGAAGAAATGAATGTTGGTTCTAGAGAAAGGTGTCTGAATAGACAATATGGAACTGCATTTTAGGGAGGTGGTCATATTGTGATGCCTGACTGGTGTGTCCGAGTACAGTAGACCCAATACCACTTGTTTTGTTCTCTATTGTGTACATAAGGCAGCAGTTGTCACCACGAGGAGGCAGAGGACCCTGTTGTTTGACTTCAAAAGTTCATAAACAGGAGCTTTTTAGAGACAGCACACATGTATCTTTCGCTAGTGTTCAAGTCGTCCTGTTGTTTTAGTTTAGCCAGTCCAAATCATCCTCATCATCATCTTCACCAAAAAGTGGCGCAGGAGGGGGGCACCCCTTCAAGTTCTGCACACAAACAAGTGGCAATGTTTAGATAATTTCTATTGATCTAAATTCAGTCCATTTGATAAGCTTTTTTCCACAAAGTAATACATTTTTCCAGGGAAAAACTAAGGCTGCATAAAACAGGAATTAGCTTGTATTTAACTGTAAAAAATATTCTCTTCTTCTTCAGCTCCGTCACTTCTCACACTTTGCTACCAAAACAGCAGCCACTCCTTTCATTCCATTCAATCTCTTGCCGTGTGTGCATTGTGAGATCGAATGGAAAGAATTATATTCTATATTGATATACCTTAGACTTCTTTCTGATCTGTCAACGTATTCTTGAAGTAATATTTTAAATAGATATATTTTTTTATTGGAACACTCATCAATATTTGGCATAATTGTAATAAGTGATATTTTAAATTAAATTAAGCATGAGAACAGAGGTGTGTGATATGGCGAGAAAAGATTGAATTGTGATATTAAATGATGACAATCTGCTAATCTGGGAAGATCACTGAATTGTGATAGTGCAAAAGAATAGTATTAAGTACAACAAGGTTAAAAAGGTTTAAGACACTGAGCCTTGTGTGTAAGACTGAGAATACAACAGTAACTAACGTTGTGACAACAGTGAACTCGTGATGTTGTCACAATAAAATCGTGCTGATATTTTACCATATCGCCCACCCCTACATGAGAATAAACATAAGCTGAAACTTCCAGTTCATTTTAAAACGGTTTATAACTAAAATAAATGTTGTGTTTAGTGTCTGGCATTGGCATATATTTGGTCCCAGACCAGAACACCACAGCAGGGCTAAATTTTAAGATGATTGCACCTGAGACTGTAGGTGATGGAATACATAAAACACAGATTAAAATAGATAGAGTACATTTTTGAAGCACAGAATTAGAAATTAGGGTTAGTGTTTTTCTGTTATTTCATTTATTCAAATCTGAGAGTTTTACATTGAACTCTACAGATCGTTCTTACCAGTTCTTCCTCCTCCTCCTCCTCATGGGCCAGGGCAGGGGATTTAATGGGTGTGTCGAAAAATGGCTCCTCTCCATTTTCCTTATCCGTTCTCCCAGTCAGACTGAGAGAACAGCACAAAGACGGGAAGGACAGACACAAAAATACACCAGGGGTTAAAGGGTGAAGTTAGCAGGGGTAATAAATAAATAAATAAATAAATAAATAAATAAATACGGTAAGTAAGTTACGTTAGTTGACCAGGTAAGCATGCACAGAAAGATGACTTGGTGTATGTATTAGTTCTAATGACTAGTAAATGCAATCAACCAAATTCTAATCGTTCCTAAGTCCTTCATAGACAATACAATAATGAAAAAGGCGACAGTTTCAAGGACCACCAAAAAATTTTAAGTAGTCTGTTCCCTAAAATAAAAAAAATAAAAAAAATAAAAGATTAACTCTGTTCTATGATGTAAAGTTGGTTGTCTGTAGTCTGTAGTGGTTAGGGGAGGGACTTAAGTAAAACTCGAATACTATTGGTCAAAGTGGTGACCTACAAAGTCTGATCTGATGTTGCTGTGGAGAGGGACTAAGGTAAAATAATAATTATGACATTATATGACAGATTATTACCTACTTTACATCACAGAACAAAGACATAACAAAGATTTGAACTAAACATGGGTCATACAATGGAGAATGAATACAATTAGAACTGTTTGAAGTGGCATATTTTGGGTTAACCAACTCAAAAATGAAATAAAAGATAGACCTTTGCAAGTATGTACACAGTCACAATTAGCATGACAGATTAACTATTTCACCTTGTGGTCTCCTCTGGGCCATCCTGAAGTGGGTTTGGTGGTGGGGGCGGGTTGGCAGGTGGTTTGAAACCTTTTGAAGGACTTGTTTCTTCTACAGGCACGTTCTCCACCTTTTCTACAGCATCTTCATTGGCCACCGTCTCTGTTAAAATCTCATTTGTCACGCTTTGTTCCGGTTTTTCCTCTATATCTGATGGTTTCGCAGTGTTCATCTCTTCTGTAGTAGTATCAGTGGACATGCAAACCTCTTTTTCAGGCTGCAAATCTGGTTCGGCTGTGGCTGGTGTGGATTCGGTTGATGTTAAATTTTCTTGGGACTCTGGATGATCTTCTGTTGATGGCTCTCTTTCTAAGGCTTCCTCGTGTGATATTTTTCCCTCTATCTGAACTTCACTGTCTTGCACCGGCTCTACATTTTCAACTTCCTCTTTTTCAGTCTCTGTCGTCTCATGTACCACTGGTTGCTCTTCCTCGATGACTTCTCTCTCTCCGTTGATGTGAACACTGTGTTGCGTTTTTTCTTCATTTGTTGTTGCTTCGTCTGATTCTTCGTCCTCCTCTTTTTTGCTGGGCTTCACCGGGGGCCTCTCAGAGCCACTGAGCAGCTGTAGAGTTACATTCTGCCAAGTAAGAGCATACTCAATATGAGACACTTTTTCCTGTGTGGAGTATGTTCATCTTGATTTTTTTCAATGACGATACAGTAACTATTTTTTTTTATGACCAATGGCTTCTTTTTTGCTAAATGATAGGTCTATACACCTTTAAACCTCTAGGGCTAGGCACTTTATTACATATTTCCAATGATCTACTAGATGTTGAGTGCGGTAAAGGTTAAGGGCGGCAGTGGCAGAGGGCCCGAGCGAATACTGTCGTCGTGTCCCTGGGCAAGACACTTAACCTGCATTGCCTATGAATGAATGTGGTTGTGTGATTGGTGTTTGGTAGTGGTCGGAGGTGCAAAATGGCAGCTGTCTACACTGTGGCTACACACCAGTGTATGGAGTGAATGAATAATGTAATTGTGAAGCACCTTTGAGTGTCCTGAAAAGCTCTGTATAAGTATGATGCATTATTATTATCATTATTAATGACTCATACAACTAGTTAAGCACTTACTGTACCTTGATTGTTGTGACGATCACCCCCAGCACAGCCTGACCACTGTATGATTCATTGAGGTCAAACTCTCCTCGAAGTGAATAAAACACACCGTTCATAACACGCTTCACCTGTGCAGACAAATTGAGTCTCACAGTCACATCTAACCAAGAGATAAGATACCAGGGCAATAATGGATAGTATTCATGATGTACCTCAGCAGCAGTATCAGATGGACTCTCCCCCTCTTCTAGTTTCTTCTCTAGTTCTGCCACTCTTCTCAGTAGTTTCTCCTGAGCAACTGCTGCCTGCTGCTCCAAAGCCGTGTACTGTAAAAAAAAAAAGTTACAATTCATTTTTGTATTCCTTTTTAAATCATTTTTCTAGAACCTATGCAAGAAAGCTAATACGTGTGAATTTTCTTTTATTTAAGTGTTCTTTAAGTTTCATTTCATTAAACGCATCCTTACTTTTTCCTGAAGAGCCTGCAGTTCTTCAGCTTGACCCTGATGTTGGAGTAAACTCTGTTCCTCTGACTCTTTGGACTGCTTCAAAAGAGACAACTGCAAAGAAGGTTTCACACAATTATGGAACAGTTATTCAACTACCGTAACTATCCAGGCATAATGAAAATTAATCAAAGCATTGGTCTTTTATTCCATACCTTTTCTTGTAGCTGGTTGAGCTTGTCCTGCAGTGCGTCCCGCTGCTCTGTGAATTCACAGATCTCTCGACTGTGCTGTTGTTTGGCCAAAGTTAAGGCCTGTTCACACTTTCCTTTCCACTCCTCCTCCAGCTCGGCCTGCAGCTGCGACAACTACAGACACACAAAACACACTTTTAGCACAATAGCATAAAATTAGATCACACTGGGCCATATCTACTAAGAGAGCCGCTAGTTTGTAAGTGCAGTTAGAATATTTTTGTGTCTCTTATTTGTGGGCATGGTTCATGTGATTTACTATGAGCGAGAACTGTGTAAACAGTTACTATTTTATATATATATATATATATATATATATACCTGTTGTACGAGGCTCATTCATGAACAAAGGGAAACTTGTGCTTTCTGTTTATGACATGACAACGCGCCCTTGCCCCACTGCACACATTTGGATAGATGGGTGTACTGGAGACGCATTGGAGAGCTGTTTGAGTTTTTACACTGACCTGCGATGTATCACTGAAGAACATCCCTTGTTTTCTATGGAGGTAATGCTTGTTGAAGGACGATTGAACAAGTTTAAACTGGTTCGGATCATGTGTCGCGTGCGTGCACCAAAGTGCTCTTAGAAGCAACAGAACTACTCCTGTGATGCTGTGCTCATGTAAATGCCGCTTACAATGCGTTTTATGAAATTATATTATCCCCATCATTTGTACAAAACACAGCGGCCTTTCCTCCGCAAAACATAGCGCCTACTTCTGACTCATGCTATGCTTAAATGCAGTTTTAGTGTCCGTAGTCTTGATAAGTCAGATAACACTCACTAAAGTACCTCCTCTGCATTGTCTCATCCTAGTTTTTTGCTCATTCCTGTGTTTAGCGTGTGACTGACTCCTATATATATATATATATATATATATATGTATATAGAGTCTCATTGCAGCCCCTTCTGTTTGCACCTGAGAGATGCAAACCACACGCTAACCTCATGTGCATCAGGGTTTACTCAATTTGCATGTTTCGCAAACTTTTGAGATGGGTTGGACAACTACAGAGGAGGGAAAGTGAGAATATGGGTAGGAGGAGGGGCTGAGGTCCAACTTTGTAGATAGGAGGCCTAGAGGAAGACCTAAGAATATTATTAACCTGTTCCGATGCAGCGTTGTCATTGCTGGTGCGGGTTTTGCGGAGCTGAGTTCGGAGGTTGTCTAGATCCTGTTGACTGTTCCTCCTCAGCTCCTCCAGCTCCTCATCTCGATGCTGACGTTCTGCCTGCCACTTCTTCTTACGGTCAGAGAGAGTCTGCAGAAAAAAAACAACTACTTATTCAATATTAATCAAACAATTTATAGTTGACTGTCCCAAACCCAGGAGTAATATAGTAACTAGTGCAGGTATATTGCTTGCAGATAAGAATCAGGACAGAACTAACATAAACAAGGATATTATCAGTTTTAACCAAATCTAAAACAGGACTAAACCTGGACTACAATAGGTCCAAATCGAGACAAAACCCAGGACTAAAACAAAAATATACTGAATTCTAAACTAAAATGATATGAATCCAAACTCACTCTCTCCAGACTTTCTTTATCAGTCCTGAGGTCCTGCAGCTCCTCCTCAATGTTGGTCACTTTCAGATCCAGTTCTTTACGTTTCTGTTTCTCTGAGCGATACTGAGCCTGGTACCTCTCGGCTTCCTCCTTCAGTTCTGAAATACATGCATACGGAAGCATTATATTGGACAACACAAATAATGGGCCACATAATAAATAAGCATATATATAAAAAAAATATATACATATATAAACTAGGCCTGTGCTGTCGTCCCCAACAGCAAGGTGTATATCGACGAAACGGCCCCATACGCCTGCCCCATACGTCTGCTACAACTGGCACCAACGGGCACCTTAATCAGACTTTGATTTCTAAGGGTTTTAATATTGTTAACGAGCAATTAAGAGGCCCCGCCCTCAAACCATGACAAACATGGGAAGGGTCTATTTGAATTTTTTGATTTGTCTGGATGTTTGTGAAGAATGTTTTTGCCAAACTTTGAAAATTCCAAAAAACTACATTCTTCTTTCAGTCTATAGGGGAAGCTATAGAGGCAACTGCCATCATATTAGTCAGATGTGTTCAGGGCCGGGGGGTAATTAGGTATTTAGGTATTTTAGGTTTGAGCCCAAAATCACATTGCCAAAATTTGGATACCCCTAAACTAAATGAATACAAGTGCTATAGTACAAAACAGTGTGTAAACAATGTACATTTCACCAAAATCTATTTCTATGTGTGTATTTTCTAAACTTTTACTAGCTTTTGATGACACACCTTCTAGTTGTGTTTGCAGTGTTGTGAGCGCTTGTTGATGGTTTTCATTTTCTTGCAGGGCTGAGTTTAGTTTAGTTTGGAGCTCCACAGATTTTTGTTGATGGGCCAACGCTTCCAGTTGGAGCTGAGACAATCGAGCCGTGGACGCAGCCAGATCCTCGCTGAGTCGGACCTTAAGTAATTGTAAAAGAGTAGAATATAGTGTGGGTGAGATTGGAGTTATCCAATGTGATGGAAAAAGACTATGAGAGACAATAGTAGTGAAGGCTGAGATGAATTAAGCTAGTGAAGTGAGCAGCATGGTCCTGTAGAAGGGTTATGGACGTGATTGACAAAAAAAGAGAAAAAAGAAAGAGAAATCAAAGTTAGTTAAACTGTTATGAAGAGTGATGGAACCATGAGGATTGCAGCCGGCAGACTGGGGTCAATTGGACTTGACTCATTTTGGTTGTTGTCAAATATAAGACTTTTTAAAGACATTTTAATGCCAATCATGGTATAGGTTAATATCAAATGCACAGGGGTGTCCAAAATATGGCCCGGGGTCCAAATATGGCCCGCAGAGCAATTTTTTGTGGCTTACCTCTCAATTGGTCCAAATTGTCTTTTTACTGCATGAGACTCTACATAATTGAATGCTCTTTTTTAGTTGAATGTGTAACACGATTTTTTTATTTGTTTTTTAAGTTTTCTGTGTTTTTTTTTTCGTTATAATATAAGCCAGAAGATATGCGGCCAGCAAACGGCTACAACCGAAAGGGACTTTTGAAGTGAAGTGAAACTGGTCACTTCAGAGAGTGGCCCTCCTTGGTATTACTTTTTGACAATGTGACCCTTAGTGAACAAAGTTTGGGCACCCCTGCACTAACACACCCAAAAAAAGTGTATCATGTATCTAGTATTAAGACTTTTATGACTAGAATTCCTAGCCTAGACTGTGGCACTTTGAAAATTTGGACCATAAACTATAAACACCCACAAATGTAAAATATGTTAGGTCATTTTGTTTTTAACCAATTATGTAACCATTTTCTGGACCCCAGTCTGGCAGCTGGACACAGAGGTAGGGGCTCACCTGGTCCGAGCCCAGGTCCAGAGGCAGAGCAGGCTGAGGAGAGAGCAGTAAATGCTAGATTTCACCAAAGCAGCAAAGCAACAGCAGGAGGTCAGTTCAGCATCAGGTTCAAATCAACAGGCTAGAGTTAGTATGCATACATAGCATAAAAAGTACATAAAAGTAATACAATGCACATTACATCTACAGTCAACTAAATATTAACCTAATATATAAGCAAATATAGCCACACCACATACTGTATTTAATAAAGTCAGTCACAAACAATATTAGCCAGGGGTCCCAATGACAAGCACCAAGACACAAGCAGAGAAATAAAGAATGTGAAGTTAATTTGCTTAGAGAGAATTTAAAAAAATTACATCTTAACACAAGTAAATACACAGCTTGTTTATAGCGCCATCAGCCAGGATCAGACAGAAACTAGCATAAAACTGAGTGGAAAACCCAGAGCTGATGCAAGGATAATCCAGTTAAATCACAGAAAGAGGACAGTCAGCAAAAACAGAACACTTTTTGATTGACTTTTAGAAATAGAAAACATAAGTTGTGTGTGTTCAAAGTTTTATTTAAGCTCTAAAATGACTATTCCAACTGATGTATATAGACTCTACTGAATAGACTAGAAAGAAATACACATACACCTAAAACACAATTAACAATTTCCACAATCTTAATTTATTGGCCTTTATTGGACTTGGGGTTAGACTGCATAAATGGTGAACTGTTTTTGATCTGATAGGTCTTCCTAGAGAACCAGATAAGAGAGGTTAGGGGTGTTAGGGGTGTCTTTTTTTGTGGGAATGCACAAACCTTCTCCTGTTCAGCCTGCAGTAGTCGGGCCGAGTTGTGTTCACTGGATGATTTGAGCGAGTCGTTTCTCTGTTCCAGCAGCAGGTGGCTCTGCTCCATATATCTAGAACACAACAAGACCACTTCAGAACATCTTGATATATGCTTCCCACAACACGGAGCTAACCCTTGCATAGGGCTGCACTATATATATATCTCAAAAATGAACGTTATTGCAATATCTGTGGTCGCAATATCCGTATCGCAAGAATCTGCAATATATCGCAATAATGTCATGGTCTTAAATCTGACACTGTTTAAATCATATTTCCATTGGAGAGTGGCATAAAAATGTGTTGAGAGTCGACTATAATAGATTTCTTATTATTATTTGTCCTAATTTGCCTCGTTTCCTCATTTAGTCTAGAGCAGGGGTGTCCAAACTTTTTTCACTGAGGCCCACATGTCAGAGATTTATACCGAGGAGGGCCACTTGCTGAGGAGGCCGATTTCACTTCACCAAAAGTCCCCTTCAGTTGTATCTGTTTTCTGACACTTATGTTCAGGTTCAGGTTTATTCACTTAATGTCCCTCTATATTACTACAATAACCACACAGAAAAGTGGACTTGGATTATGTAGAGTCAAATGCAGTAAAAAGACCATTTGAGCCAATTGAGAGGTAAGTCTGAAGGCCACAGAAAAAATTGCTCCGCGGGCCGCATTTGGCCCACGGGCCATAGTTTGGACACCCCTGCTTTAGGGGTTTGCAATATGGTAAACATATAATATCATGATTTTATTAAGCCAATTTCGCAATTTTGATTTCATAACGATTTCAGTTGACTTTGTATTTGTGGTTTTATGCAGAAGGCTACTTCATAAAACTTTTTTATTTACAGATTCAGTGCACATCCAATTCAATGTTCATCATAATACTATTTATTTAACTTTTTTATTAATATGAACGCTGGCATTGTTACAGTAAAAATGACAGTGAAGAGCAGAGCATAAATGACTATCATGATTCAACAACATTCCCAGATCAGCAGATTACTTTTATCGCCCGTTACAATTTTTACACACACACAAAAAACTGGACTTGTTATAAAAATTTCTACTAAAACATAAAGTGTGGTTTCTGGGCATGGATCTGCAAAGGTTAACTTGACATTGAGAAATAAGTGTTATTTAATGATCGTTTCCTCCATAAAGTAAATACAATGCTTTAATCTGTGTTTTTGCTATATAAGAATGACTTTTTTTTATGGATTTAAGATAAAACATAAATTGTGGTTTAAAAATGTACACTGAGAAAGAAGATCTGGAATTGTAGACAAGTGGGAGTGGTTCTCACACCAAGCACCGCCTCCAAAAATGTCTGGCTTTGGAAGAACTAGTTTACTGTCTTTAAATAGGATTAAATCAGGACTAAATCAGGTCTAAACTTGGGCTAAACTTGTCACAACTAGAACTAAAGCAAGGTCTTAATCAGGGATATAGTACCATCAGTTTGAGAACAAGTCAACAGTCCTGGGTTATACAGCAAGTGGTTTACATGAAATTGAAAAATAGCATTGTTTTATTCTCCTCCAGAAATGAGCAATATACTGCTTCTCTCTGTTTTAACTGTCTGCATTGTTATATAATAAATACTGGACCATTCATTTTGATTTCTACTAAAGTATAAATTGTGGTTTATAAAATGTAAGAGAAACAACTCCTGGCATTGTAAGGTTATTATGTTATACTATGTGCAGCCTTAGCCCACACGGGAAAAGAAAAGTAATTGCCAATGTGGGATTACAAGTCACAATAGTGTTATGTTTATTCAGCCAATACATTAACTACAGTAGACTGTAGTCTGCACTGGGCCATAATGGACAGTTGTTGGCAATGAAAAAACAAAAAAAAGTCCACTGGCTCAACAATGCAGCTTTTCCAGTAAGCAAGTCAAAATGATCCAGTTAGCAATAGTCATTTCATGGGGTGATAGCATAACGTAGAGCTATATTATGTAATAATTAAGCATTATATAATAATCTGCCAAAATGTAATACAAATTTCACTTAACTGTGTAATAAAACTGAATAATAACACAATAACTTTCTTAAAATGTAACATTTTATCACAAAATGTGTTACATTTTATTACATATTGCATTGGATCATTATTATTGCAAAATGCAGCAATTTATTACAAAATGTGTTTTTATTACATCATCTACCTAATCCAGGTGCTGATTTACAGCATAGCTTGTGTATTTCATCCTTGAAATCAACCTTACCTACTGACTTAAAGGTTGGTTTGGGTAAATATGACACAAGAGATCAACATATGTGATAGAGGAAGTAGAGAGTACTGTAAAAGTACCTAAATAAAAGACCCTTGTAGGTAGAAGATGTAAGTCATTAGTCTTTTCTGACTAAGAGGAAGTGAATGGCCCACTTCAAAGCCACCAGACTATGAGAAAACTAGTAAACTATGAAGGCATGTGGTGAACCTCAATGAGTCCAATAAAGATAGCAGCACCAATCTATTTTACTTGGGAAGGTCAAGACTCTTTATAAAGAACCACTAGTTCCACACTGGAAAGGTTAAAGGCAGAATGAGACACTACCCAATAACATATAATATATATAAGATAACTAAAAAGAGGTTTCAGACAAACTACAGTGGTGGTGCAATGGAACTACTAAGCACCAAAAACATTTAAAGTTGGTGACTAAACTTTAATCAATTTGCACAGCACACAGTTTAGTGACCATTTTATTCTACTTATTCCAGTTAGGGATTATGGGTGAGCGGAGCCTACCACAGCAACCATGGGCCTGTGGTGGTATACATCTTGGACAAGTAAGTTGCTGAGCTTGCACCGAGACATACACACAGACTAACCAACAAACCCACAACCTTCTTACTGAGATACAAGAGAACTAACAAGAACTGGCAAGGAGAGCCACATTATGTAATATGCTGCCAAAGTGTAATAAGAGTTTCACTTAATCTACAAAGTAAAAAACACATAATAGCGCACACTCTCTAGTGTAGGATCACAGGCACGAGTGGGTAGATGCTCACCCTGCAACCAGAGAGTCGCCGATTCAAATCCCCACCCAGGTGTATACTGTGGTTGTGTCCCTGGGCAAGACACTTAACCCACATTGCCTATGAATGAATGTGGTTGGGTGATTGGTGTTAGTGGTGGTTGTGGTCGGAGAGGTAGAGGTGCAGAATGGCAGCCACGCCTCTTTCAGTGTACCCCAGGGCAGCTTACCACCACTGGGTGTGACTGAGGAGTGAATGAATAATGCAACAGTAAAGTGTATTTGAGTCTTGAGAAAAGCGCTTTATAAAACCAATGCATTATTATGATTGTAATAAAATGCTGCATTTTGTAATAAACTGGCAGACAATAAAGTGAAAATGTTATTACATAAAAAAAAAAAAAAAAAAAAAAATAATGGCTCTACACTGTGTCATGCACCAATGTTGTTCTTTTTTTCCAAACCAATTTTGGTCACCTCAGCAATGCACATTTTACAACTTATAATAAACATTATCTGACTAAGAGACCAGCAGGGGGCAGTGAAGTGCAGGTTTGTAGCGCTCTTTTCGTCAGAATCTGAAAAAACGCTACTGCTATTCTTTACACTTTCTTTGTGATGCAATTTAATTAAATAAAAATAATGCTGTTAATATCAGAACTGTACATTTTCTGTTATGTATAAATATGAGCAGATGTGATGAAGAGGGCTTATTGATTGGTTAGTGCTTCCTTTATTAGTAGGAGCTAAGGAGGTGGGAGGGGATAAGGAGGAAGAAAGCATATGGAGCTCACAAAAAAGGTAGCATCAGAGAATACCGGATTACTACAATGTGTGAATGAATCAAAACACAACTCCAGGTATGTTTTTGATGAGGGTACATCATTATAACATGGTCAGAAGCTCCAAAAAGCCACATTTATATAATATAGACCCTTTACGCATCTGGTAAGTAGATTGTCAAGAAAATTGCGTATCTACACAGTTTTATTGTAACCCCCAAAACAGAAAAATGCTCCTAGTATGTACATATGTAAAACAGCTGCTGAGGGAGTAGAGATTCCTATAAAACAAATGGGACACAGTCATAAATTCTGGTTGTTTTTGAAGCTCTGGCTGCCTGCTGTTTATAGCTTGTATTGTGGTGGTGGGGGTTTAGTGCCAGGTTACACTTACCGAATAGACCGATATACACCTCCTGCAGAGAGTGAACGCTGCAGAACTGGTTCAGCTCATGGTGCACCTTGTTGAAGATCAAGGCCTTGTCGTAGTCGGCCGTGAAGTTTCGGACGATGTCGAAGACTGTGGAGAGAAGGGAAAATTGCTTACTAGAGGCCTATGCAGTTGAATAAACAGCTATCTCCACCAAGGAGGTAATGTTTTCAGTAGCATTTGTGTGAGTGTGTCTGTTAGAAACTTCATGCAAGAACTACTGAACAGATTTATATGACATTTTCAGGGAAGGTCAGGAATGACACAAGGTGATTAGATTTTGGGAATGATCAGGGTCATGGATTTTTAAAGAATAATTTCTCATTCACTTGAATGGGACACACATCTGAGGCTGAAAACAGTTTCATTAATGTTGGTGCCATTCAAGGTTTTCTCTACCTTTTCAGCTTCTTTCCAGATGACATAGTTTTATTAAGCTATTTGTGTTGTTTCTGTGGTTTTGGTAACCTCTGGAGGTGTGTCCAGGCCCACAGAAGGAATACATATAGGGAAAATTAGCTACCTTGGCGGAGGTCTGCACTTCCTTGTTACGTCATTTTTTGGGAAGCATTTTAGGAACAGCTTATTAAACTAGAAACTTGTAGTCAAAATGTCACAATGTGTATAAACAGGATATAGGACAGACCAGGGGACCAGTCACTTGGCAAGACTTAATTAAGCCCTCAGCGTCAGAAAAGAAATGTATTACTTTTGTATGAAGTGGAAGAAAGCAGTTATTACGGAGCTTTTAAAAAATATTTTCTACTGCTAAACCCAGTCATATCCAGTCGTCACAGTAAGTTGTTCTTTTACCTTTGTTATATTATACACTTTTACTTAGTCAAAATAAATAAATCAAATAAAGACTAAACCGATAAACTAACCAAGCCAGATCTTAACCAGCACTAATCCTGAACTAATTAAGGTTTGTGCCTAAACCAAGACTAACATAAAACAAATGAGGACATTATTTGCAAAAGAGTTACCACTAGCGGCCCCTGTTTGGAAACCACTGCTCTATACCTAAAGTTTGGATGGTTGTGGGGGGTGCTTCCAAATATAGAGTCAGTTATAGTTTGTGTGTTACAGGAAAAGATTTATCACCGTAGAGTAAATGTATGGACTGTGACGGCTGCTCACAGAAACCCAAAGAAAACAATGGGAACTGATTCATGTGTTTTTGAATGGACCTGGGCAAAGAACATTACCTGCTGAAGGAATGAGGTAGTTGACTACTTCAATGCGATCAAAGTAAATCATCACTCCACCGCTGAGGCAAAGAAAAATAAAACAATATTTAGTCAGACAGTTATAACAGATAAAATACGCCCGGAGGATCACTGCTGGTCAGATAGGAGCCATTTTAAGCACCTAAGCACTAAGAATTGTATTCTGGTCCATCAGTTTTGTTTTTTTTTTTAGGGGGGGGGGGGGTTTTTTTTAAATTGGGAGACCGGGGTTTTTTCACAAATTGAACCAGTACAC